>CM031240.1:922004031-922151531 GCA_018340775.1 Taxus wallichiana var. yunnanensis | reverse complement strand
CCACCGAAACCATCACCACCACCATTCGCATCAACTCCATTCCATGTACCAAAGTCCCAGTAGAGGCCACCTCCCTTACCCTACACCGATTTAGGGTTATGGTTAGAAAGAGGTCGATGGAAGCATTTCAAAAAAATTATATATATATTTATAAAATTATCTTTGTTTTTAAAATTTTCACAGTGTGTCATTCTCTACGGCTACAATTTTTTACTAGTAATATACACTTAAAATCACAAAAACCAGCCCACAACATGTTGTAGTAGGTGGAGATGTTCCTTAATTACTGAAATCATATGAGTGATCTTTCTACTCATTCGATAACAAGAAATGAGGTGATAGGGAGATGACACGGTGCAAAGTTGGGCCAAATCAAAAGCTTCCTCGAGAAGTTAATTCAATTTGTTCAAATAGGTATTCACATGAGAGGACAAAGGATGGTGAAAGGAGGCGTTGATTTTGTCGGAGTTCAAATCCTTCCAATATTGGCATTTCCATGTTGATGGAGTGAATTCTTCAACCAAGACACATCTATCTCTTTTCGGTAGCGGAAAAAATGTTAATGTGAGCAATAATTTGGTTAAATATAAAAGAGTAAGTGCAGGAAGTTGATGGACAAAAATGGGGTCATCCGTGGACGTCATATTGCAAAAAACAATGAAATCTCAACTTGTAGGGATTATTAGCAATACGCGCATTCAAAATTAGAAAAAATTATATAAATATGAATCGTAGCATCCGGAATCTAGTTTCTAAAATACTAATTTTTAAAAAAATGGACAATTTTAGCTATATTAAACACTTAAAATTATATGAATTGGTTTTTTTTTAAATACTTATAAGATTGTAGTCTGTTTGCCCACAATTTGGATGACCAAATCTTGTTATTTTTTTTTCATTTGGTGAAAAGTTAGATGTAGTTGTCTATCTTGGGATGGATTTTATTTTGTATTTTTTCGAGCAATTTTTTTTTATGATTTTTTCCGTGAAAGTGGTCTGAAAATATTTAGAAAACGATCACTTTCCGTTTGCCCACCATAACTATATCAAAAAATATGAAATCAAAATTTTTTTAATGTGTATAGAATTTGTCCACGCTTGGGATGGTATAAGTTTTATCACATTTTGATAAGCGAAACAAAATTTATAGTCTTAAACGTAGACATGAACATTTGCGGGAAAAAATGTCTTAAAGACCTATTGTTAGTAAAAAATTATAAAATGATATTTATCTTATTCTATTCACTTTAAAATCAATATTTCTATGAAGCTAACAGTCTCCCCTACGTGATGGAACCATTTTTGTGAAATGTTTTCAGTTTTTAGCATGGTTCAAGTCTTTGGAAGAGCAAATTTGAGGTTTTTTGACCTTTTACACTTCATAATGACCTTCCATAGCTTTGGTTGGGAAAAACAAAGATTTCCGAGCCTTAGGGTCGGATTTAATCTGAGATAGATCCACGATCGTGGTTTATAAACCATGATCACGGTTTTTATAACACAAACCATGAGCGCGCTTTATAAACCGCGATCGCGGTTTATAAAGCACGTTGCGGTTCTTAAATCATATTTACACACATCCCAATGTCTGAATTACCATGTGATTTTTACTGTCTGACCTTACCATACGAATTACTGTGAAATTCTATCTTTTTCTACACATTTTTCTTATCACCGGAAGCGAAACATCATGGGAGACAAAAAACGAAGTCAAAAAAGGAAGTCATTAAGTAAAAAAACACCAAACGAATTAGAGGCCAACAAAATTCAAAATGTTGAGCGAATGCGGAATCTTCGTGAATCAAGAAGAGGTTCATCTTCAACCCCAACTATTGTAAGCAATGAAGAACTAGGTAATGTTTTATACTTGTCGATGTTGAAGTTGAATTAAATACTTGTGATGAAGATGTTTTTATTGTCAATGTTGAAGAAGAATTAAATACTCATGATGTAGCAAATGTTGAAATTGAAGGAGACAATGAAAATGTGAATAAGGAAATTCATGTTGAAAGCTGTAAACAGAGCAAAATTTGACAAAAAAAAACACCTCCTAGGATTTTACGTAAGAAACCTAATTTTTTTATTGAAATTGATGAAAACATTTTGAAACCAATGTCTGAAAAACTTTTTGAACGACAAATCAGAAGAAAAGCCACTAAAATTTGGGATAATCATTTTGAAATTTTAAATGATTCCCAAAGATGTCAGTTGTTGGTTAGTTTGATGAAATTGATTAAAATGAGACCTACATTAAACACCTTAGGATTAATGACATCTAATATCGTGGTCAAACCTCTACTGATTGTTGAAAACCTTCATGATGCATATCACACTGTTGGTGTCAAGAGATGCACTAGGGATAGTAATATTGTGCGTCGTGTACTTGCTACTAGTGTTGTAAGTGAATCAATAAAAAATAATGTTTGATTACGCAAACAAGTCGAATATTACAAGTTAATCAAAAAACTCTAATGAAAGCAATTGAAAGATGTAATATCCTTCAATCACTCAATAACACTGATTTTTGGGCATTTTTGCTAGAGCACCGCGTAAGGACAAAGATAATTTTGATGCTATAAGAGAATTTGTTATTCAATTTTGGCATGATAACACTAGAGTTTCACCTAATACTAAGAGATGTTATAAAACGGAGAGTTGGTTCTACTAATCGTGAACCACATCCAAAGCATTTCTTAGATATGACTCAAACTCAATTTTTTTGTAAGTTTGAACAAGAGAATCTGAAAATTAAAATTAGTCAATTTTTTTTGAAATGTTGAAACCATTCTATGTGAAAATCAACCACGCTCGCACCACTTGTTGTTGTAGGCAACATGTTGAATTTGCGATGCATTATGCTAAATTTTTACGTATTCATTCTAATTTTCATTTTGAAACTATGTTATTGGAATGTGGTGTTCAAGTTCCACCAATATCTTCCAAGGATTTCATTCCTACTATATTTTGTGAAAAAGAAGTTGGACAATTTTTTTATAGTTAGGATTGTTTAGATGGAAGTTGTGGTACATGCGGCGGATTACCTAAATTAGAAAGTTGCATCCATGAGAAAATTGAAGGTACTAATAGGACATAATTTAGTTGAGTTTGATAAATATAAATCAGTTGCATACTAGTTGAAAGATGGAAAAGAGTCTAAACGGTGTGAGCTAGTTCTGAGAACAAATGTCCTTTTTTAATTTTGAGAAAATTTAAGGATGAAATTGTTTATGAGTATGTTAGGCATACACATAGAGCTTGATGGTTGGATGAACAATTCAAGATATGTAAGGACACATTTCTATTGGTACTATTGTTTCGGTGGTGATTTTGCAGAGAATTACACATTCTGACCACAAATGGAGGTTGATCGCAATATTACAACTCAGTACAAGTTGTCATTTTTGTGCATATAGCATTTCTACATTCTCCTGACAGTACAAAGAATGATCGAAAAATTTTAAGAGAGTACCACTTTTATATCAGTGATGATCGTACTCATTCTACTGAATTTGTGCAAGGGTGTTTCGGTTATTTTATGGAAACTTTTTGCGATAGGGACATCCACTTCAAACAACATTATATATGGTCGAATAATTACACGTCTCGAGTTTAAGAATGCATGAATGTTTTATTAGATGAGCGGGATGCACGTCAAGATGGGTGTGCAACATATTTGGAGTTTTCACTTTGAAATTTGGACATGGAAAAGGAGAGCATGACGATATAGGGGCATGTGTGAAAAGAGCTCTTGTAGAGAGAAGAGTTGAAGTACAAAGATGGTGCTAAATTAAAAGATGTAAAGAGCATAGTGGAATGGTATATTGACAACATGGCGAGGTTCTCAATAAAATTTCACGGTTCGCGAGATATTTTTGGTTGATAGAGGAACAACAAATTGCTAACTACGAATATGACACTCACTGGGTCTAGTGATATGCACTCATTTTGTAGCTCAGACGCTACTTCGTGGGCCGTATGGACAAGAAAGTTGACATGTTTTTGTGCATCTTGTATCAAATTTGTCACTGCTGAGTGTGATTCACAAGAATGGGTGGATGGATGGATTTGTAGGCCTCTAACTCCGCTTCCTAGTTATCAACCTCCACAAGCATTACGACTTGTTTTGCGAGATGAATTACAACATCCAAAGGACTTTGATGAAATTTTGATTTTGGTGTGACAAGGTATTTATGGTTATTTATTTAATTTTTGTATTGAGTTATGTCCATTGAAATTTTAATATGTAATTTAAATTTGAGTTGTTCAACCTTTGTTTTTTTGTAGGACATGTGTTTGCAGTTATTGCGACAGAAGAAATGAAGAAGGAGCAGGACTATTTCTTATGTCGTTGCATCGAGGAAAGAAAGAAGTTACTTCTCCTATTATAGATGGCGAAGATATTGAGTATCTATAGGGTCGATGGTAGTTACTAGAACTTGGCTTTGACGGTATCCATTAAAAAACTCCTCTGTTTGGGTGTTTGAAGACTTTGAGACACACAGGAAAATACTCTTATATTCGCATCTAGTTCTAGTGACAAATATTTAGTTGTATAGATATCGAGGAAGGCCTAATAACAAGATTCTTTGGAAGGTTCGAGAGTCAGATCATGAAGCAATCTTATCCATTATTCAGAGTAGATCCGATCTTGATGGTTCATTGGAATGAATTTACAATGCTCATGTCTAGTATATATAATTTCTTTGGTATATATATATTTATTTAAATTAAGGGTTAGTTTTGAAGATAGATTTAATTTTCATATAGTTTTTATATTTAAATTTAGTTGTATTTAAGTTCATATATATAAATTTGTGTATTTTGTATATATCTAGGTTTTGATTTGAAACTTAAATTTCTTTAACTAACACTTTTATGTGCGGGTTAGTGGTGCAGAAAAGCTTCCACCTTCACGTGGTTGGCATTGTTAGTAGAAATTTTAAATTCTTGAAGCTAAAAGAAAATCTTTCATTGTTTACAAGAAAAGAGAAGTAATTAACAACGATTTATGTACCCATGGAGGGTTCTTGGCTCAGGAGGAGGTATCCCGAAGAACACTTGGAGCTTAGAGAATAGAAACAACACCTCCCAAGTGTTTACAAGACCATACCTATGCGTGTGCACAATCGGTTTGGTGCCATGACCCACCATTTGCAAAATATAGCGTTTGTGACCTTACTTGCTAGCTCAAACTGCACTATTTCAGCGTGTTTGCAAATAATAGAGGGCGAGAGAACCGATCGAGAAGGAAAAAATCGAGAGAGGCTATTGTATAGGATCCCTACGCGAGGTTTCGGATCAGACGAGACATCTCTAGGTGCCTTGAGTCTAAGTAGTCACCGTCGAAGTTGAGCGATATTTTGGTCTCGGGGCTCTTAAGGGACTACGCTCGAGCGAAGTAGCCGGAAGCAACAGACATTGTCACGCACCAAAGCGACACTTCCTCTAGCATTCACTTGGCCACCCACGTGTTAGCATAGTTGATTTGGTGCATAACCCACCATTTTCAAATATAGCGTTTGATGACCTTTACTGCGCTCAAACTACACTATTTCACGCGTTTGCAAACAATAGGGCAGCGAGAGCACCAATCGAGAAGGAAAAAATAGAGAGAGACTATTGTAGAGGGTCCCTACGCCTGAGGTGTGGGATCGGGCGAGACATCTCTAGGTGTCATGGAGTCGAGTAGTCACCGTCGAAGTTGAGCGATATTTTGGTCTCGGGGCTCTTAAGGGACTACGCCGAGCGAAGTAGCTTTGGAAGCAGCGACATTTTTACGCACCGAAATGACACCTCCTCTAGTGTTCACTGGCCACCCAAACATGTCGGCGTAGTTGGTTGAGTGCCACTACCCACCGTTTGTAAAATATAGCGTTTGTGACTTTACATTTGGCTCAAACTACACTATTTTGCGTGTTTACAAACAATAGGAAGCGAGAGCACCGATATGAGAAGGAAAAAAATAGAGAGAGGTTATTGTAGAGGTCCCTTACTACGTAGAGGTGTGGGAATAACGAGACATCTCTAGGTGCCACGAGAGTCGAGTAGTCACCCTTTGAAGTTGAGCGATATTTTGGTCTCGGGGGCTCTTAAGGGACTACGCCGAGCGAAGTAGCCAGAAGCAATGATGTTATCACGCACGAAAAATGACAATGCCTCCTCTAGCATTCATCTGGCCACCGGATGTGTCGGTGCGATCGGTTTGGTGCCACGACCCACCGTTTGTAAATATAGCGTTTGTGACCTTACTGTTTGACTCAATTGCACTATTTCACATGTGTTTGAAACAATAGGGCAGCGAGAGCACCGATCGGAGAAGGAAAAAATGGAGAGAGGCTATTGTAGAGGCCCCTATGCTTTGAGGTGTGGGATCTAACAAGATGTCTCTAGGTGCCACGAAGTCGAGTAGTCACTATCGAAGTTGAGCGATATTTTGGTCTCGGGGCTCTTAAGGGACTACGCCCGAGCGAAGTAGCCTTTGGAAGCAACGACGTTATCGCACACCAAAAAACACCCCCTCTAGCATTTACCTAGCCACCCGGATGTGTCGGTGTAGTTGGTTCGGTGTGCCACGACCCACCATTTACAAAATATAGCATTTGTGACCTTACATTGGCTCAAGCTGCACTATTTCGCGCGTTTGCAAACAATAGAGGCAACGAGAGAGAGCACCGATCCGAAGGAAAAAAAAGGAGAGAGGTTATTATAGGGTCCCCTATGCCGAGGTGTGGGATATGATGAGATGTCTCTAGGTGCCACGGAGTCCAAGTAGTCACCCATTGAATTTGAACGATATTTTGGTCTCAGGGCTCTTAAGGGACTACGCCCAAACAAAGTAGCCTGGAAGCAACGACGTTGTTACGCACCAAAAAATACCTCCTCTAGCATTCACCTAGCCACTTGAACATGTCGGCATAGTCGATTTTGATACCACGACCCATCATTTGCAAAATATAGCATTTGTGACCTTACTGGTTTGGCTCAAAGTGCACTATTTCGCACGTTTGCAAATAATAGGGCAGTGAGAGCACCCAATCTAAGACGGAAAAAAAACCTGAGAGAGAGGTTATTGTAGAGGTCCCTATGCGTCGAGGTGTGGGATCGGGATAGATGTATCTAGTGCCATGGATTCCAAGTAGTCACCCATCGAATTTGAGCAATATTTTGGTCTCGAGGCTCTTAAGGGACTATGCCCCCAGCGAAGTAGCCGGAAAGCAAGCGACGTTTTCGTACACCAAAAAACACCCCTCTAGCATTTACCTAGCCACCCGAGATGTGTTGGTCATGGTCGGTTTGGTTCCATGACCCACCATTTGCAAAATATAGCGTTTGACAACCTTACGCTGCTTGGCAAATTGCACTATTTCGCGCGTTTTGCAAACAATAGGGCAGCGAGAGCACCGATCGAGAAGGAAAAAAAAGCGAGAGAGAGGTTATTGTAGAGGGCCCCTACGTTGAGGTGTGGATTAGGTGGGACATCTCTAGGTGTCACATGGAGTCAAGTAGTCACTCGTCAAAGTTGAAGCGATATTTTGGTCTCGAGGCTCTTAAGGGACTACGCCGAGCAAGAAGTAGCCGAAAGCAATGACGTTGTCGCGCACCAAAAATATACCTCCTCTAGTGTTCACTGGCCACCGGATGTGTCGGCGTAGTCGGTTCGGTGCCACGACCCACCGTTTGCATAATATATTGTTTGTGACCTTACTGTTTGGCTGTTGCATTATTTTACGCGTTTGCAAACAATAGGGCAGCGAGAGCACCGATATGAGAAGGAAAAAACCGAGAGAGGTTATTATAGAGGCCCCTACGCCAAAGTGTGGGATTATGAGAGACATCTCTAGGTTCCATGATTACGAGTAGTCACTCGTCGAAGTTGAATAATATTTTGGTCTTATGGCTCTTATGGGACTACGCCCGACGAAGTAGCCGGGAAAGCAATGACGTTGTCACGCACCAAAAATGACACCTCCTCTAGCATTCACTGGCCACTCGGACGTGTCGACATAGTTTGTTTGGTGCCTGACAACCCACCGTTTATAAAATATAGCATTTGACAAACTTACATTGGCTTCACACTATTTCGTTCGTTTGCAAACAATAAGGCAGCGAGCAGCCCGATCTGAGAAGGAAAAAATGAGAGATTTTATTATAGAGGCCCCCTACACCGAGGTGTGGGATCAAGCGAGACGTCTCTAGGTGCCACTGTGAGTCCAAGTAGTCACCCCGTCTAAGTTGAGCGATATTTTGGTCTCGAGGCTCTTAAGGGACTACGCCGAGCGAAGTAGCCTGGAAAGCAATGACATTGTCGAGCACCAAAGCGACACCTCCTCTAGCATTCACTGGCCACCCGAATGTTTCGGTGCGATCGGTTTAGTGTCATGACCCACCATTTGTAAAATATAGCGTTTGTGACCTTACGTTGACTCAAATTACACTATTTCACACGTTTGCAAATAATAGGGCAGCGAGAGCACCGAGTGAGAAGGAAAAAAAACGGAGAGAGGCTATTGTAGAGGGTTCCTACACTAAGGTGTGGGATCGAGGCGAGACATCTCTAGGTGCCATGAGTCCGAGTAGTCACCGTCGAAGTTGAATGATATTTTGGTCTCAGGGCTCTTAATGGACTACGCCTAAATGAAGTAACCCAAAATCAACGACATTGTCGCACTTTGAAAAATGCCTCCTCTAGCATTCACCTAGCCACCTGGACGTGTTGGCGTATTCGGTTTAGTGCCACGACATCCCAAGCATGACTTCTCACTCCTCGCCTCCGTTCATTTCTAGGACTCAAAACATTGATGTCACTTGTTTACCTTCCATCTTTCTTGTTCTCTTTGGACTTGCCTCTATCCTCTTGGGTGCTTCATCACTATCCTTGCTTTTCTCTCTTGAGCTATGTTGTTGTGGTGATCTCTCTCCATCCTCTGCCCCAACTATGTGCTTACATGCTCATTATGTTTGCATTGTAATATGGTCATGCTCTTGGCTACCTTGAAACTTTTTACATACTTTTCATCCCTTAATGGGTATCTAATACCCTAATTATCATGCTTTGAAGATTCACAAGAATAAATAGGATAATTGGTCTTAAGGACAACTCTGTGATCTCTATTTTTGACTAAAGAGGTTGTGAATGATTTGATAGCTTGAAAAGCATTCCCTTATTATTATAATAGTGGATTAAGTATTTGAATAGGTCAAGAATACTAAATGGAGTTGAAATTAAATGAGCCATAATTGCTAGTGAAGCAAGAACTAGTGAAAAGTGGTGAGTAAAGGTAATTCATGTTAAAGGAATGAATGCATTTATTCATTGTTTCTAATAGTATGGTGAGAATGTGAACATATGAATAAGATTATCAATAAAATGCTAAGGCAAGTAACTTCAAGTTTGCATATTTGGATGGAATTTTAGAAGGAGAGTGAAGTGGCCAATCAAGTCACTTATGAAGCATGCTAAAATAAGTGAAGGAAACAAATAAGTGAGAGCCTATGAAGGAATAAGAAGAAAATAGTTTCCATGTGAGAAACATGAAGAAGAGAAAAGAATTCTCATAATGGAGAACATAGCACGAAAGAAGAATAATGGAGGAGAAAGGAAGTGCAAAATGAAATTCTTAGAGAATAAATAGGTACTCATTGAGACATTTTTGTCTCTTATTTTATGTTCTAATGTTGTGTTTTCATGTGTGTATACAGGTTTGAAGACTTTTTTGAATAAAATCAAGGAAAAGACCTTGAAAATTTTAAGAAAAGAATCTTAATTTAACCATGGATATATCATGCCTAAATGGATTAGAAAATCAATTACTTGTGAACAAGAGAAAAAATTCAAGGAAGAGGCTAATAAGAACATTCAATATGAAATGGGAAACAAGAGGAAAGTGGCGAGAAAAGGTCAGATTTCAGTTTGAGACAAACATATAATGGATTTGATCAATAAATGAAGAAAGTGAAGGAGAGAGTGAATACTTGTTGTACATGAGGAAATACAAAGGCTTGAGGAGATATTTATGATAGGATATTCAAAGCAACAAGAGACAAGTCAAGAGAAAAAAGAGTGAACAATGGTAGAATAAGAAGGAGAAAGAAAGAAGTCTTGAATGTACAAGAAAATAAAAGGAAAGAGAGGATGGTAAGTCCAAGAAGAAAGAGACAAACAATGAAAATGAAAGAGAGAAGTGAATCTACTTTAAATGATAATCAAATTGAATGTTTAACTTCTTAGTTGATTGGTATATAACACCAAAGTATAAAGAGATAAGGTGTGTACATCTATTGATTCCCTTAATTTCTCTAAAACAATGTAAATGCTTCCCTTAATTTCTTAACAATTGTACCATGCAATGTTGCACCATAAGTAATGTTATATTCATATAGTTAAGATGAACTCTACCTTGCTTATTTCTATCAATGTTCGCATTAGTTGATATGCAATAGATGAGTGTTAGCTTTAAAAAAAAAAGTAATTACATATTGCCCTTTTGTAGTTCACCTAGCATGATTTTTCTTAATGGAATAGGTTTGCTTAACAATTGTACCATGTAGTGCTCCGGGACATGGTTTTTAATTTTAAATCAAACATACATATCTAAAACTAATAAATAGTTATGAAAACATACATATAAGGATATCATACATGCAATGAAATCGAATCAAACATATAGAAGTAATATCGTTATGAAAACCAACACACATGGATATATAAGAATCAAACAAAGTGTGTTGGACGCACGTCTCTGAAAATACAAGTTCATAACATGTGTACATCTCGAACTAAGTGTGTCATACATATAGGACCACGTGCGGTCATAAAAGGCTATATATCTCGAATGAACTATATGAAGAAACATGTTCACTAGGACTATAGATGGCCTATATATATATATGTGTGTGTGTGTGTGTGTGTGTGTGTGTGTGTACATATAGGTCCTATGAATCTAATCATGAAACATCTTCCCTCTCTTCGCCTGCTAGAAGTAGCACGTCCATGACAACTTGGGGATGTAGTGGAGGAGATGCCACTACTGGATTTCATCTATGTGGTCTAGGCGTCTCTAAGCAGTGTCTGCAACCGAACTGCACATTCATAAACAACAAGTTTTTAACACCCAAAATTTTAAAATACATTCAAAATTTAGAAACTTGTACAATTTAGTTAAAATGCATGTGAAATCTTACCGCATGATGTCATGATCCCTATCAATTTTCATTGATGCATCGCGGGGACAATAATATACTCACGAGGGTAAGCTACATACAAATAATTAATTTTCAAATTAAATATTTCACATACATACAATATTTGATTTTGTAGATTTAAGTAATAAGAAATAATGAACCTCAAAATTTAACAAATTTGAAAAATTATACTCGGTTAGTGGATCTGCGAGATCTTATATGGCAATATCTACAATGACCTCCATAAAGTCTGCATATATGGAGGAGTCTCTCTGGCATTCATAAGCTATACAAAAAATATGTACAAATCAATATTAATCTACATGACTACCACATAATGAGAGGTCAAAGCATGTAATCCACATGAACTTCCACGAGATTAGAAACAAAGTGTAAAGAGAAACTAACATGTGTAAAAGTCACGTGAGGCATCATGTCGGTAGCCTTAATTCCCAGAGTAGATGATGACCCGTGGGCTCCTGTGTATAAAGACAAACATATTAATATGTACAACATACACGTGAAACATTATAATAATAAGAGTGCAATCAAATGAAATTAAAAATGTACTTACAACTTGAAACTTACGTTTGAAACACGCCCAATTGCAGTAGCTAGCATGTCGACGCCGGATGTTTCCTTCACCAGCTCTTGCTATTTAAAATAAAATAAAAAATTAGTTTTTACATGTATGTACATGACGTACAATCAAATACATATATATTAAAATCTCAAACATGAATTAAACTATTATATATATATATTATTTATATTTATTTGAAATTTACCTGTGAAAGACCAATATCAGTGGCACCAGTTCCAAAAACATCCCCCAACATCTCATCTAGAGAAAATAAATCATGTGAACCAGCAAATGATGTCTCGCCCACAGTGCATATGGCACCACATGATCCACAGTGGTGTGGTGTGCTAGAACGAGCCTCCACCAACATCACCGAGATGCGATAGTCACTATGTTGGGTCGGAGTGTCGGTGAGCTCCTCAATGCATGCGTAGTGTGTCAATCTCACAACCTCCTTCACTATAGGAGGGATAACTGAAGGTAGTGGGGTTTTGGGGCATGGGGATCCTTGGTTGACCTACGTGTGCACTTAGGTCTACTCTATACGGTGTCTGCAGAGCCACCTCCTCGCCCATAAAATTAGAAAAGTCAAAATAATTTGAGACCTCATTAAGCACGAACTCACAATATAATTTCTTCAAAAAAATAGAGGAACCTCATTGTTGTTGCATAGTGGATAATAAAAAAACCATCCACCATCGGTCCCAAAAATTGTTTTTGATTCGATCATCATGGCACGATGGATTGGGAACCATTTGCAAGTAGGTCTACGGGGATTGGTTCTCGTCGATAAATAATGCACAAATGAGGTCTTTTCCAATTTTTTTGTCTTTTATGGCCGCATGGGATAATTTATCCGCATACCACCGCCTACAATCACCTCTAAAGGTATTCCATCTATGTATTTGGTTGGTTGTGGAGTCGACTTTGCCAATCAATGTTTGCAATGTGTTGGCTAAAGTCATGCGGGACAAATTTGTGGCATGATTTTGTCTTATAGTTTGAATAAGGTTCTCAATGACAATTTTATTTTCTCAGATTCTTCCAACGATATTAGCTTGTGTTCTTATTGGTTCAGTGGGGACAGAAGGAGCCACAGGAGGTGAATCTATGTTTGGAGGAGGGTTTTGAGGAATGTTCGGAGGGTTTTGAGGAATGTTTCAACGTTTTGCCAGATTACTAGCTTGCCAATTTAACCGACAAAACAAGAAACTTGTATACATAAACAAATATTGAAAAACCCATGAAAATGTAAAAAAAAACCTAAAAAAAAAAAAACCTAAAATGCAAAAAATGATTAAAATCGGGGCTTACCTCCTTGTCTTGGTGGCGTGGTTAAATCTATCATGATCCGAGAAGTCTAATGAGCAATTTTGAGGTGGTATTCAAAGCTCGAGTCAAAAACGTCTAGGAGAAATCACGGTTTGAAATGAAAAATAGGTAAAATGAGCACTCGCGGACTGCTTTTTGTCTCGAGTTCCGCGATCGCGGTGCTTGAATTTTGGGTTTTATGTCCACTTAATTGTCCACCAACTTCATGCACTTACCCCCAGCGTTCCCCTATGGGAAAGGCCTTTTTGTCGCTTCAAACCACTTGTGTTAAAATTGACTTTTCAACATGATTAAAATTGATGGATGGAATGACAACTACAACAACAACTGTTTGAC
Organism: Taxus wallichiana var. yunnanensis; assembly: GCA_018340775.1. Taxonomy (NCBI): domain Eukaryota; kingdom Viridiplantae; phylum Streptophyta; class Pinopsida; order Cupressales; family Taxaceae; genus Taxus; species Taxus wallichiana. Next base: position 922,138,099 of record CM031240.1, on the reverse strand, counting down.
ATCTTCATTTTTACGGCTATTTTTACCAATTTTGCTTTTTCGTTTTTGCATGTTGAATGCGGGTTTGCTTGTTTTTAGTTTTGCTTTTTAATTTTGCATGTAATAGACTTTAAATACTCATCTCTAGTAGCGCCTTCTTATGTGTACGTCTGGTTCTTTTATTAGTCGCTTGTCTCTGTTTACAGGTGCGTATATCTTCATCCTAGTTCTTTTATCACTTGATTTCTTCTTAGTTGCTTTGAATGTTGGTTGATTTTTTAGGTGGTGCTGTTTGAATTTGTGATGTCTCTTCATCTTTTTATCTACGTCAAGATTGATTCTTTTGTCGGGATAGTTCAATTCCAATGAACATGTCAATATTTATTGAAGCAAGGGAATCTAAAGTAAGATCTTGTTCCCCTATACTCTACTTAGAGCTCAAGAAGCATTTTCTCAATTTAATTTGTGCAAGACCTTTTTGCAAGCTGAGTTCCTTGAACACAATCTTCTCACGAAAATAACATGCAATTCATACATTAAATTGAACCTAGATCGGGAAAGTGCAAGGCTTTAAGTGGACCAAACATTGGTGTCGGATGTTAAAAAAGTGTGTTATACGTATGAATTATGTCCCATAATTGGATATGGTATTTTAAAGCTATATGTTGAATGAAAGATGTGAGAGTAGTAGTCCCCTATCCCAATCCCCTTTATTTTGGACTTGATTGGATTATGTTTGGTTCTGTGGGGTTTTGGGGGCAAGTCGAGATTGAAGAAATGTCCCATCAAACCTTTGGCAAAGAGTATGCTAACCAGGGCAATCTTCTCCGGGTTGTGTGCATTCTATTGTGTGAATTTCATGCTTTTCTAGCTACATTATCTATAAAATTTGTAAATTAATTTCTTCTATAAATTTCCTAACATGTAGATAAAGGGTCTGATAAGAGCATCAATGACTTCTATTGAAAACCTGGAAGCTTAGCAAAGAAGATAGGAGTTATGGGAAGAGTTTTGGGGCAAGGGTATTAGAGAATGATCATGTGGAGTGGAGATGGTTGTTAAAAGCTTCATGATTCGAGAAAACAACAGAGGAATTGTAGTTTTCAATTAAGGCCTTCATCCATTCTTTCTTCTCAAAATATTTCAAGTAATTTATAAAGCTATATTGCTTATAATGATATTGAGAGATGATGAAAATTTCATTTCTTGAGATTTTTTGATAAACAAGATTATTTCTTCATTTTTGTCTGTGCAATATATATATCAAAATAATATCTCATTGAAGATGTCCAAAAGTATGAATGTATGTAGAATAATGATAACCAAAATACTCTCCATGATTATGGGAAGTGGAGGAAATGTAACGTCTATTAGTTTTAAACTAGGGTTTTCTACTCCATTCTCACTTCTCAAAATATATAAGTAAATCCTAAAGCAATCGTTTGCTTATAATTAATATGGAGAGATGACCATCGGTTACATGCTTAAGTTGACAATTCATTTTCTTATCATGATTTCTATCTGATCCGGCAAAATGCAAGTAATTACATAATTCCCCAAAAGTATGAGCTATTGTATATTGTAGAATTACCTTTTTAGTTGACTTCTTTTAATATTATTACTCTCAATTTTGTCAGCAATTTTGTATCTCTATAATATGATTTATGCATTCTTGTCTGAGTTGGATTCACTTCATTTTATGCGTTGTTTCGTGGTTTTTATTTATAATCATATCCACACTTAAGATTATACCTTCTCTTGTTGTTTCCTGACAAGCAAAGAATTCCATCTCTGCTGAGTGTGGGGTTCACCAATTGGATTGTATGTCCTGAATTTTCCACCATTGATAGTAAATGCTAAAATTCTTTTTGATTTAATCTCATCAAGGATGAAGTTTTACCACTTCAATTTGGGCCTATTAGTGCCCCTAATTTCTTATTGTTGTTTATGAGCACTTTATTTTGAAAGCTACATGTTTGACCCAATTCTTTGGTCTAATTTTATACCATGATCCATTTTCAATTACCATCACCGATTATACCATAAAATATTTTCTCTGCTATGAAGTTTAACTCCCAAGCCTGCGAGATTTCTGTTTTATTTCTTTCGCGTGATATGAAGTCCAAAAAATGATTGACAGAGTCTCAAGATTCTATCAAGGATGTCCTGCAAGTGCCAATTAGCAATCACTTTCTTCCTCAACACATAAACTATGATTGACGAGTCCCATTCCACTCTCAAATTGTCATATTTTGCTTTAGAGACTCCAATTTTTAAAATAAATTCAAGAAATTCAAGTCGATCCTCCACAAGCCATGGAAGTCAGGATCAAAATACTTACTGACCTTGTGCCGCTTAGACATTATTTTCTGGGAAGAAAATTGCAGTAGAATTTGTTTAATAAGGCATGCAATAATGATACTTTTTGGGGTACATATTAGCTCTCTATGTCTCTTTTGTACTATTGGGCATTCATCCTCGTTCAAAGAAAGTGGATAGAAATGCATCTCCTCCGTAACTTTCTTTACGCAAATATTTCTACCACACCCGTCCCTTCAAACTTTATACACTCACCCATCCCTTTCTATACTTTTAACTATCAACGCTATGTTAGTTATTTCATATCTATGTTTCCCTCTTATTGTTTGCTTCATAAGAAAATTGTTGTATTTCCTTTGACATTGACATATTATTGTCTCCTACTACTATGTGGATTGAAAGTACTATTAAGAAAATAAATGAATATTACTTGCACTTTTGTTATGTACGTATTTGCATCCTTGTAGACTATGTGAACGTACGATATCTTTCCATATAACTAATATTATTTTCCTTCAAACAACAAATGCAGTATTTTTACCTCTTACGTGTAGTTCCCATTGGAACTCCACATGCATTTCAATTGTATATAGTTTATTGATTTTGACTATTTCTGCATTTGTATGTCATAAACAAAATCAATCACACCCCTTAACAATATCAACTACAAAAGTAACAACTAGCCCTCTAAAATAAATAACATATATTGTTCAAGCATTCACATTGCATTGTACACATGCGATTGTTCTTATTGACCATACAAAAAGATTTTTTCAACAAAAAACCAACCAAACAACCGATGCAACACTAACACAATTACCCCAAAATAAATACAAACCACATCAACTACAAAAGTAATTAACTATCCAAAATGGTATCAAATGTATTCATGTTTAGAGCAAAAAAAATTGGCCACAAAAGACTACCACTCATGATATAAAATCTGCACATGTACAAAAGTCTTCATGTATACATGTTAAGTTCAAATAAAATAGTCCGCAAAACGCTACCACTCATGATATGAGATTTGCAAATGTATATGTACGAATTTGTAACAAGTTTGAAATGTAGATAGAACCTTTAAATGAAGTGGTTCATCTATATTTCTACACTTACAAAATCAATCACACTCATTATCAACATCAACTACAAAAGTAATAATTATCCCTCTAAAACAAATAACATATACCATTCGGCGTTCACATTGCATTGTACACATGCGATTGCTAGTTTACTACCAACTGAGAACTTATTCATAGTGAAATTAGGAAGAGCGAACAAGACTTGCAATACCCAAAACCAGGAAATCATATAATCTTATAGATTAGTTTAACAGTTGTAAAAGAGAATGATTTCTTTAGTCCTACATTTTTTGGCAAGACCAAATTTATACTTAAATAATTCTTATCAAGGCTGATAATTTTTCAAAGATTGTTTTTATTGGGATCTAAACCTATTTCCACTATATATCGATGTGAATTATCTTTAAATAAATGAAAAATTGAATATTATTATCAAACACATAATTATTTCAAGTAATTATATATATTTGTATACTAATATTCTTAAATATCTAAATCATTTTTGTAATTGTGTAAATAAGTATAAGTGTAAAACACTTTCAACCGTTATATTATTGTATGGCAAAAAATAATTGCATACTTTATTTAAAAGTCAAACAATAAATATTACATAAAATTTTAATTTGAACATAATTTATTTAAAATAGACAATTAAATTATTATTTTAAAATTTTAATTTTAAGAAGTAAATATTCTTATATTTAAATTTAGAGAATTCCACTACTAAATCCACAAAATAAATATTTTTTTAAATAACATGTGTACATTTTTCCCGAATACGTAGTACATATTTGGGGGTTAAAATGGAACTAAATACTAGTGGTTGCTCCTAAAGGAGCAAGTCTACGCCGATGGTGTGGACCTGCATAAGCCGCTCACTTATCATTCGATAAACTCTAGATGTGATGTTGTAATTATGAAAAAATAGCGAATAGATACATATTTTGTTCTCAATCCAATCCTTTGGAAAATATTTTATTTTTTTAATTAACATATTAGTATATTACATGTCCTATTTGTCTTCTATGTCTCCTGTAGTTAGTTTCATAAATGATATGAAGCTGAGGTTTTGAGTGCCCTTCATTCTTCCGTAAATATATGTATTATTGTCTGCAAAAACCACCTTACGTCGATCCGTCAAACAATATCTTTTTTAGCATTGCAGTAAATACCAATCCTGGTTTCATCTAAGTTTGCCATGCATTTTGGTTCAAGGACAAGATAAATTCATCCAAAGTAAATAAGAATTTGATCAGCGGATCAAGGGGAATGATTTTTAAAGCAGGGCACCCATGAGGCACATTTTTGGCATCTTGTTCCTCATGTCCAAGAGAACCTGGCATGGTTTTGCTACATGTATAAGACCTGGTTTTTAAAGCCAACACAAATATCAGTATTACTTAACAGGGTATTGATACTGTGATCTATCTAGGAAAGGAATTTTCTTTATTCAATACTTCCCGAGTATATTTCAAGTTAGAGTCCCTTAGAGTGAACATAATCCGCAAAAGCCTTAATGCGAGAAGAAAATGTAGAAGCTGTAGCAACCAGATTACCCTGCCAAGTGCCAGCATATAAGAAGGTTCTCAGTCCCTCTGAAAATTGGCTTTCATTATCAATGAAATTATGAAACATCGATACATAGAAGCTTCTGAAATGAATTGGTCAACATATCTTGAACATTGGTATATAATATAACAAATTGAAAAAGCATACAGATCTGCTTCTTGGATTTATAATTAATTTATTAACAGTAATACCTGAGCAGCTCTGTTTTGGTCACCCCAACAATCATCTGGCAGTTCATGGACAAAACCAGTTTACCATCAATATTAGCTATTGGATTAACAGGGGATGCATAGTCTTTATGGCTAGAATTTTTAAAAATAACCTATTGATGGTATGCAATAAATCTTACCGTCTTACCTATATTTACATATTCATATCCAACCTTGGATAATCCAGTGGAAAATGGGTAAATGTTAAAATATTTATTTCAAATGTCACCCCATAAAATTAATAAAATCATAAGTATGGATAATACAGCTTGACTAATCAACCATACCCCTATTTTCTACAAGTTCCAAATTCACCTGTAACGTAAACTAACTATGAACACATGCTAATCCTATACACAAGATGAACATCAATGCAAAGCATATATCCTGAAGGCTTTCCTTCTCTTCTAATAAACAAGAAGAAATATTTGTAGGTTACCTGTTCCACGAACTATACTTTCATTAACTGAACAAGCAACATGATTCCAACTGATCCATCAGAATGCAGGAAACAATCACACAAATATATATATTAATATGGATACAAGGGAGTCAATTAGTTTTCTCAATCTCAAATAGTCAGAGAGTTAAATCACTTGACAAGAAACCCCAAGCACCTGTAGAAGCTTATTGTTCCTTCACAAATCTGCACCCTTCAAACTATGACTTCTTGTAGTATGCAGAAGCTTTCTTTTCAAACTGATAACAAACCTTTGGAGACCAAAATGAAGATGACCATCATTCAATGCTTCATAAGTACATGTCTGAGTTCCTTTGAACAGCTAAGAATACGCTGCCTCTAAATATTTTGACTGACATGTAGCTTCTCTTTTGCACGCAATGGTTTTAAAACTTGCTTCCCCTCAATCCTTTGAACAATATCAACATTTGCTTCTTTTCACTGATATACCAAGCTTACTGTCATAGACCCTTAAAAGAAAATAGTGAACCTTGACTTCAAATTATTGTTCCTCACTCCTCAATCATGCCTTACTTGGCAGTCATGTAGGTCTTTGTATTACCTTCATACATCGTAGAGTTGAAACTACACCTACATGGACCTAAAAAACCTTGAAGAAGCTCTTTCTAATTCGGTGAAGTTAAAATTGTCTCCAGTGGAGACAGTCTTGAAAGACAAGAGGTTGTTGTCGTGGACGACTCCATTGTAAGGGGCACTACCAGTTCAAAAATAGTGAGAATGATTAGAGACGCAGGGGCAAAAGAGGTACACATGAAAATAGTCTGTCCTCCCATAATTGGGTCTGTTATTATGGAGTGAACACCCCTAGGAAAGAGGAATTGATATCCCACAGGCTGAGTGTCCAGGATACTGGGAGGTTTATTGGTGCAGATTCTCTGGCTTTCTTGCCACTTCACAGGCTGAGAGGGATGTTGGGAGACGATGCTCCTTCATTTTGTGATGCATGTTTTTCACAGGCCTATCCTGTTCCACCTCTTGATGTCCTAGGAGGTAAATACACAGAGGAAATCATGCTTAAGGAGCCTGCCGGTGTTTCATAACAGTTGAGATCAAACAAGCAATTTTGGGTATGCTTGGAAGTTTTACCCAAACCAATTTTGAAGCTCTGTTTTGTATAAATTGTTTCCAGGTAGTCTAATTTGGTATTTCCCTTTTTCTTTTCCTTCAAAATACAGGATCACATATTTCCTAACTTGAATTCTAGATTGATTTTTTTGCCCTAAAAAACCATGGGAAGACTAAGTTTTAGGTGATTCGCATTCATGATTTCTCTTGTTGAATTTTACTGCATGTTTGTGTTGAGACAGTCAGAAAATTTGATTGCGTAGTCATTTTTATGTTTGCGAGCTCTAAACTTATTCGTTTGCTTTAAGTGGTCCTACCTAGATAAATGGCCCTCCATAGACAGTTTTATAAGTGTATGATACCTGTATCAATTTTATGGTTGACGGACAATATAAGCTTGTGCTTATTTGGACTTCAACCTCATGGCTGGAAACATCCAGCCAATACTCCATTTGCATGCATGTTTCATAATTGACCTCTCTAAAGCATTCATCAAATGGCCCTCTCCCATTATAGTCATTTCCCAACATCAGTAGTAACAATATTATTATCTTGTTCGTTTGACAAAGTTTTGAGTAAGAAATTATTAGCCCATAGGTTCACTTCTTGTCAATTCTATTGATTGATATTATATGCTACTTATGCACACAAACATTATCTTTCTCCTTGCTATTGCTAGCTGACTAACCGTTCTTCTGATCCAAGCCAATCTTCATACCAGGAAAGTTGATTAAAATAGTCTGTAATAATTGACATGATTGCTAGTCTTTCTAATATCCGTGTGGATAACTATCTACTGATATCTTAGCACCATCCCTTCAACAGAAAATGTTAGGTTCACTTAGCACCAATAGCTGGCCACCTGCCTGCCGCACTAATCAGCCTTTGGTGATGGCTGCCCTTTGCCAATTTTTCTGATCAGTTTCTCTTCGCCATTCTGCACCGAGGCTTAGCCTCTGCAGATCTGTGCCACATCTGCACCACATATCACATATGCATCAGCAGTTGCATAAAATAAACATACCTGGTAATTTGGTCAAGCGGTCTTATTCCTAAATGCTTAATCACAATTGAGCTAAGCACAGAGTTGCCCCTTGAACATGGTTATCTCACATGCATAATCATTGCATTCTATTAGAGACATCACCAACATCACAAAAAGATATACGACCATCAATCTTTGCATTCTACTTTTTCCATATTCATTTCATATTTTTGCTCCCTCTGGATGGTTATAGATAGATAGTTGTTTTCTATCACTGGGTATCAAAGTAGCTGTTGTATATTTTTCCCTCCCGGGTAAATACAAGGCAAATCGGGTTTCTAAGTCGGGAAAACAGGTCGGGCGAGCAAGTCAGGAATACATGTCGGAGGACCTCCCAAACCCGACACAAAGGGAAATGAATACATGTCGGAGGGGTTGGAAAACCCGACAGGAAGGACATGTCGGAAGGGTCGCAAAACCCGACACAAGGCAAATCGGGTTTCCGAGTCGGGAAAACAAGTCGGAAAAGCATGGGGCGAAAGCATGTCGAGCCACCTTCCAAACCCGATGCATATGCAAGTCATACCCCGAACCCGAAAACAAAGGAAATTTGGTAATAGCGGCGGATGCGGGTTTCGGGAAAGCACGAACATCAAACACATGCCGCGGTGTCCTCCAAACCCGATGCGGATGCAGAGGAGAGTCCCGAACCCGACTGGAACGGACCTGACGCGGGAAATATGACAGTTCGCCATTTTTGGGTCGTTGAGGTTCTTACCTACCGCCATGATGAATGGAGTTAGGCGCAGTCTTGGAGGTGGTTGGGCAAATCTCGATTTTCTCACTTCTCCATCTCTTTCCCTTCTATAAATATGTAAGGAGGGGCTTTTTCTAAGGGTTGGACATTTTTGTTTTGGCCCCTCCCTTCTTTTCTTTGGCAGGTGGAGTTGTGGAGCTAAAACCTCCCATTTGGAACTGTAATGCAACCTTTGCCTATTGGCATTTTTGCAGTGTATTGTATCAAACCTTCGGAGCAAATAAATGCATGACTGTGGATGTTTCTCAACCCTCTATGTGTTTCATTTTGCATCCTCCTGATCTTTCACTGCGAATATGTTTATCCGTGCATGATATTGCATTGCATTTCTATGGTTTGTGTTTATTGGCAAAACATATGTTCTTCATTCCTCGGTGCATCACCTCCTTAGCTTAGGTTTATTTTTATGCATTTCTCTCTCCCTGTCTCCTTGGTAGTTAGATTAGGTTTTTGGGTAAACCTCTGCGTTTCATTGGTGCATCTGAACAGAGGAATAGGAGCCGGCCTTCATCCGGAGAGCTTTTCCGATTTCGCGAGGTCCCACACTTGGGAAAAGCTCCATGTTGTGCAGTCGCACTGAGACTTTCAACCCATCGTGTTGCGGTGGTCCTGGGGGTGCTGCGTTTCGACACCAACAGTAGCTTTACATTGTCAAACTTGGTGAGGCTGTAAGCTAGTATACAATCAGTTTATGTTCATATACTTCAACAAGAACATAGAAAATCAAATGATTCAACACCTTGCAGCAGGGAAAGAAAATGAAATCAGCTATGTATAAAACAATTTCGGGATCAGAAAGATGGTGCAAGAAGTATTATTTTCATGATGTATATGCAAAAAATTTACAAAACAAATACAACCTGAAGGTTCACAAACTAAGATTCATAGGAATCAAGATAGTATTTGCAAATATGTTGTTTTTGCATTGTATTGATAAAAATCGGATATTACATCTAAAATTGACATTGAGGCAATATGAATTCAATTGGGGTAATTGAATGTATTAGAAGAATGCCTGCTTTTGGGGGTAATGGAACAACTTTAGCTGCCAGGAAAGAAGAGTTGCTTGTTTATAATTTATACCTGAAGAATGAAAACGCTGGAAATTCTCCAAAAGATTATAAAGTTTTTAGACTGTATAAAAGATAGAAGAACAGCTTAAACAGAAACCCAACAGATGGTGCCTAAAGTGTTCTCACAGAACAATCCATTGAAGAAAAATGTCTGTTAAAATTTTGGCCTGTTTTTGATGTCAAAACTCATGATACAAAAGATTCCCTGTTCAACTCAGAGGACAATTCTCAAGAAGAGAAGCAATTTTTTTGGCATAGGTATTACCAACAAGTACTGGGTACAAATATCATAGAAAATATAGGATTATGTGGATCCACAAATAAAGACTGTGTGCTTGTACCTAAAAAAACGAGTAGTGTTTAAATTTGTTGTCCGCCTATATCTTTTTGTCCATTTTTAATGTAACATATGGTTATATTGTTTAACCTTCCATGGAAGTGAACCAATTAACCATTTAGCAGATAAAACCATATGCAATGAATCTGATTTTGCTAGTGCCAAGAATCAATAAAAATGATGGTATTTCAGGTACAGAGAAACTCCAATGGTCAAACAATGACATTTTGAGTCGTTTTAATGGCTGACATACATGGAGTAGAATGCATAAAGTCTGGACAAACTGTGAATCAGAGTGATACTATAGCACAAAAGTTACACAGGAAAAAAAAAAACCGCTTTGAGGGAGATAATGACCGATGCGAAGACAAACCTGTGCTGGACTGGTGGGGGCGCTGCGCAGGAAGGTTCGAAGGAGGGGCTGCAGAAGAAAGTCGATAGTAGACAAAGAAGAACAATACAGACCAATTAAAAAAATAGGGAAACCACAAATGCCCAGGATATGAACAGGCCTAGCAGAAACGAACAGATGTGGGCAGAGCTGCATCCAAGACAGGCACCACGAGAACAGAGCATGACACGCATGCACGCACAGACAGGCAGCTGGAGGAGGAGCAAACGTCGGAAGCAGGAGCAGGATGACAAGGAGGTTAACCTGCACACCGTCGTCGTAAAGATCTAACTCAATAGTAGCCACGCTGTAGCCATGCCTCCGGCGTAATTATTGTGCACTTAGTGAATAATGTTTACAACTCAAACTTTAAATAAATGCCGTATAAAAATTGAAAGATCTCGCTGCACCAAAATTCCCCATAATTAAAATATTCTCGCTTAGCAACTATTTCGAGGAAGCGCTCTCTCAATGTCTGAGTGTCCGCAGTAGACAATGTTAATGTTTGCACCCTATTCTCATATGAGTTTATAACATTTTCTTGCATTGCAGTGAGAACCATTGAGCAACCATACACTCTTATCTTTTCCACGCTCTTCAAATTCCAATAACTCTCTGACAACATCTGCAAAGCCTCACACTCCATTATTGTCAATGTTTTAAGTGAAGGCATTGCTCCTTCCTCCACTACTGGCAGCTCCTCTAGCTTCTCCAGGTCAACCATTGAAAATACCTCCAGCTTGGGAAATGCTCCCCTCTCACCAAATTCCTTTGGTAACTTCTCTATGTTGGAGCAAGCAATGATCTCAAGTTGTTTAAGACTCACAAGCTTGTGCAAGGCAGGTACTCGTTTCAACATGTGGCATCTGTACAAATGAATATCGCTCAGATGTTGAAATGCACAAAATGAATCTTCTATTTGGAGTAATTGAGGGCATATTAACCAGAGTCTCCTCAATTTTGACATGGAAATCATGTCATGGGGCAGGCTTTCCATGTTTGTGAGATGCAACCACAGAACCTCCATGCACTTCATGCTTCCCATAGTTCCCTCTAGTATTATTTCACCATTGTTTTCAAGTGCTAACCTTTTCAGTTGATTGAGGGCGCCCAAATCATTAATTGAGAGTAGCTGTCTTTTGCGTTTATTTTGCCCTTTCTTTATCCATGCATTTGGACAGTTAAAAACTCTCAGGTATTCAAGAGACGTAAGCTGTGAGACCCCATAAGGTATGGACTGCAAATGTTTACAACTTCCAATCTCCAAAAGTTTTAGGGAAGTTAACTTAGAAATGCTAGATGGAAGCTCTGTAATATTTGAGTTAGTAAGATCTAGGATTTGAAGGTTTGTAAGAGCACTGATTGAGTTGGGGAGTCTCTTGATGGGCGTAGAGACTAACCTGAGGCAAACTAAATGCTTCAAACATCCTATGCTTTTTGGCAAGGAGTGGAGGGCAGTCCCTGACAAATCCAGCACCCTGAGAGAGATCATTCTCCCAATCACCTGTTGGGGAATTTCTTTCAAATCAGGATTGCTTCGCATTAACCAGGAGCGGATATGAGAAGATCCAAATGTGTTTGGAACATGAGTCAAACTGTTAACCACCAATGAAATTCTGACGTGTGCCGAACAGTCATCAACTGGAAACTCTTGTAAATGTCTGCCCGCACGAAAGAAACATCTCTCTTCTTTCTCAGCAATTTGTTGTGCTAAATCCAGCAATGCATCATGCACCCTGAAACAGACCACATTTCCATCTGATTCCTTAAGGAGTGGTTCAATAAGGCAGCGTTCAGCTAACAAATTGACAAATCTCTGTGCTGTTTGGAGAGGATCCTGTCCGGTCACAAACCCTTCTCCAATCCATAACTGGCTCACCAAGTAAGTAAAATGACTTCATCTTCTGGGAAGGCAGAGAGGTAAAGAAAGCATAATTGCAAAGAAATGTCAAAGTCGGCCAAAGCATCATAGCTCAATCTGAGCCTACCATACAGCTTCTCTGTAACATCGCCGTATTTCTGTGCATTCTGCAAACTCTTCAATGCAAATTCCCATTCATTTGAGTGGGTGACGCCTGCCATCGCCTGTCCAATCACTTTGAGAGCTAAGGGAAGGCCTCCGCACTCCCTGCACACACGCCTCGCTGTTTCATGGTCAATGCTGGTGGGCAGAATTCCATCACTGTGTGGAAAAGCATGGAAACAAAACAACCGCCAGCTGTCATCCTCTGTCAATAGTTCCACTTGGACGGTGGATGCATCTGGAACTCCCAATTGTTTGAGCACGCTGTTGCTTCTGGAAGTGGCAATGATGATGTTGGAGTTGTGGTGTGCAGAGCCGAGAGGCAGGCACAACTGGGTTGACAAGGAGTTTGCACTTGTTTCCCAAACATCATCTAAAAACAAAGCGAACTTATTTTCGCTTAACCTCCCACTTAACCATATTTTCACATCCTCTTCCTCTTTGCTCTCCAATCTTTCATTTATTTGAAGAGCAATTTGTTTGACAAGATCATTTCTGAGAGCATTGAAATAGGGAGTTTTTGAAATGGTAAGCCAAAGCATCAAGCTGTCACGAGAAAAAGAGTTTGTACCTGATTGCTGTTGAAAAACTTTTTGAGGAGTAGCGTTTTGCCCGATCCACCCATCCCAACAAGGCCGACACGGAACACATTTCTGTCCTGTGCAGAATGGATTAACTCCTCAAGTCTTGTGGAGGCATATTCTTGTCCGACAATGAGAGCCTCCTCAATATACTTCATCTTCGGCGGGGCTGAACTAGAAGTGGATGGAAAGCAGTCCGCAGGTGTTGACATGATCCGGAGCTTGAGAGAATCAATTCTCTCTGTGATGTGCTGCAGTCCTTGCCTATTAGCCACGTCTTGCTGCAGCTGGTGGACAAAAGCAATGGAAGGAGTGGCGTTTAGATGTTCCTCCATTAGTGAAACGAGATGAGTGATTTTTCTACTCATTCGATAACGAGAAATCAGGTGATAGGAAGATGGCACAGTGCAGTGTTGTGCCAAATCAGAAGCTTCCTCGAGAAGATCATTCAATTTGTTCAACCAGGTATTCACGGAAGAGGGCAAAGGATGGTGAGAGGAGGCATTGATTTTGCCAGAGTTCAAAGCCTTCCGATATTCCTGCATTTCCATGTTGATGGTTTGAATTCTCTCAACCAGAAGTTTGAGGGCATCCAACTCTTTCCGGCAGCGGACAGCAATCTTGATGTGAGCAACAATCTGGTTTACTGCCAGCTGAATGGCGTGACCAAACATTCCAGAGATGAAACCAGGATCACCCATTATTCAATCCCAATGTGTTATCTACTCGGAAGAATGTGTTTAGTGTTATTTCTGCGCTGCGTTCCTCCAGAGATGAAACCAGCAGCACACGGTATTAATCCACAATTCTGTTTGTGGTCATTACGTTTCCTCTCAGACTCTGCTGTTACTGAATCTAACGAAGAAAAATCAAAACCAACAATAATAGGTAGGTTGTCCTTCCACTGTCATCACATTCAATGCGTTCCAGCTGTTGCAATTAATATATTTTTGTTTATTTGTGTTTAAATGCTTAAAACCATACGTACATCCTCCACAGAAAAATTTAAACAAAATTGAATTAGTAGGTAAGTGTCATTAACATGAAGTGGAACGATCCGAAGACTGGTGTAATGCAAGTCTTCCTTCCCCTCACATCACATGGAGACGTTGGTGCGATCCAGCGGTTGCGATTAATAAGTTTTTGTTTTTTGGTTGGTTTGTGTTCAATATCACTATATCACATCTATTCTAACTATAGTTGCCTTTATAAAGTACATGTGGAAAATTTAAACAAAATTTAAAATCTGGATTGTTATAGGGTCGGGGACGGAGACGGCTACCCTCCACTAAAAATGCACTCATGTATGTGCATTTTCACCATCGCCCATGCCATGCGCTACATGATGGGCCATTTTACCCGGCGCTGGAGGGGGTCTTGTCGGCGGTTGTACTCAAACTCCCTATCATCCCATCAACTCGGACCCATCAAACTCGCCAACGCATTTTTAGGGCGTATTTTCAAAGACTCGACGGCGGTTGTACTCGTTATATTAACAACGCTTAGCGGAGTAGGTGGCGCCACTGGCTACGCATTTACCAATTCACGCCAATTCACCGCCAAAAACACGTTTTCTATGGCCAACCACTTCAATAAAAAACCCAAACATTCACATTACCGCCATTAGAAGCCAAAGAGGGAGCCAAAGGCGTGGAAGGTAAGCAAAGGAAGAATTTTCAGAGGATAACAGGGGCTCTCAGGTAAATATTTTCTTTGCCCCATATTATTTAGCTTTTTTGTTTTGTATCTGGTAAATATTTTCTTTGCCCCATACTATGAAAGGAGGCTCATCTTCTATCACAAGAGGCATCATATTCTTGATAAATACACTTGAATTTAGAACTTTGGGTTGTGTGATTCACTCTTATTCCATGGGTTTCATTCAAAACCACGTGCTTGCTTTGTTTCTCCTCAGTAACTCTTCAATTGAAAATAAGTGATTGCATACCAATTGTTTTCCTCAAGGAATTTGCAAGCTACTCCCTACAAACATTTTGAGGTCTTCTTCACAAGCTATGGTTGATGGTTGAGTTGCAAGAATTCCATGTTATGAGAAACAAAGTCTCTCGTGATATTAGAAGTTTAGTTATTGGTTGATTGGCATCATAGATTGCCTTCACTCTATGTAAAATTTGTTTGGAATGACTAAAGGAGGAAAGCTCCTTAAAAGTTCATTCTCCATTTTTCAACCAATGCATATGAGCACGAAATTGGGTGCCATGAGCTCGATAGGTTTCTTCTACCTTGAGCTTATTCCTCCACTTAACAACCTCAGTTTATAAATTATAATTAAGAGAAGACCTCTAACTCGTGACAATTGAAGGTGTTCACAATATGGTGCCTCATGGGTTTCACGAAAAAAATCAATTGCTTATTTTTTTGTATGCATAAAGGAAAGTTGCAGTTAGAGAAATTGCAATCCCCCACCAAACTATCCAGACAACCTCCTCACTAGGCCAAGGGGCAAGGATCCAAATTCAAATGATATGACCATAAATCCATTCATGTTGGAGGTAAACAATATTAAGGTAACATTGGAGTTTGACCTTAACTTGGGGTGTTGGCCATTTAATGCCAAATTTAATGGGGAAGTAGTATGAAAGAATCACTCCAAGAACCACATTGATTGGGGCGATTAAGATTATTTACAGATGTGAAAAGATTATACTTTGCCAATACTTGACTTTATCTAATCTTCTCACCACTCTATTGTCGCCTTGTCGAAAACTAGACTAGTGAAACCACAAGGTGGCAGTGGGCAGTTGCCAATGGAGGTTGGGATCAAGCACCACAAGTATATTGTGTGCATAAAACATCTATTATGTCGGTGCAAAACCACGCCAATAGGAGGTGAGCAATATTGAGGTAAATTTGGAATTTGACCTTGACTTTGGGTGTTAGCCATTCAATGCCAAATTTATGGGGAAGTGGTATGAAAGAATCACTCCAAGTACCACACTGAATAGGTGATTAAAATTATTTGCAAATGTGAAAAGCTTTTGCTCTACAAATAACACTCTATCTAGTCTTATCACCACCCTATCACCAACTTGTCAAAAATTAGACTACATAAACCATAAGATGGTAGATGACAACTATCAACAGAGGTCAGGTTCACACACCTCGAGTTTTTTGCACATGTAAAACAACATCTCTCCTTTAATGGTGTACCACTGCATCGAGATGAACCCCTCTTTTATCTCCCTCAAACTCAACCATATCAAAACTACCACACATAATCAAATTAAAATTACAATAGTATGTCCAATACTCCACCCTTTCAATATCATCATTACTAATATAAATATTGACAATGTTGAAGAAGCATCTATCAAAACAAAAAGGGGTCCACACAATTCAATAAGTAAAGTTCGAACCCCCAACTCACAATGTGCAAATATAAATGAGGTGCTAACAAATTTGGATGGGTTTTATAAAGTGATAATGACTAGACAAAGGTAAAGAATTGAGTAATTATAAAGTCAAAGTGATGTGACAAATTTGGATGGGTTTTATAAAGCAATAATGACTAGACAAAGGTAAAGAATTGATATTTTGTTTTATGTAATTATCTTTAAAATATGTAAAAACATTGGAATTATCATGTGGATTCAATATGTAAAAATTAAGTACAAGAAATGGTAGTTTTCCCAATTAAAAGCACTAAGTAAAATAATTAGTAGTTTTCATATTAGCTACTAAAGGTGATTTAATAAATCGCAATTTGTGTAGAGTCATTACAAATTTCGGAATATTATTATCTTTATTATTACAAATTTGTGTAGAGTTAATTATTTATTGTTAGTTTTATGTTATTGTCTTTATTTCAATCTTATCATTCATTAATTTTTCAATTCTTAGTTGTTATGGCTTACTTTATCAAACAATGTATGAGATGGTTGGCTTTATTTATTAATAGATATATTAATTTTTTTAATGTTTCGATAGAATTCTTATTTCTTTCACTAAGACAAGCCCCCAAATACACCTCGCCCTACCCCATGGCCCCTTCTCCCCACCCCCACTTTTTATATTTTACAAGGTATTGTTAGTGATTGAGGTTTGAAGGAAAGAGATTTGTTTCTGGTGGATCACAAAAACAAGTAAGAAAATTTTAGAGCTCGAGAGAAGACAAACAAGGTCATCAATTCATATTCATGGCATATAAAAGTTGTCATGACCATGATGTTATGGATTTGGTTGTGCCATTTAATGAGTGTTATGGTTTTGGTTGGGGTGCTTATTTTTCGTTGATCTTTTTTAGTTTGTTGTACCTCTTATGATGGTTTGTTTGTCATTGCATATTATTGATGAACACTTCCATAGTTACGATAACTTGTATACCACTCTAGAACCTTATTTCTCTAGTGTTCTCCAATAATTTTAATTATCTGAATATTTCCATATTATTTTATGTTTCTATATTATATGAATTTGTGCTACTAGGTCTGATTTATTATGTTATTTTCGTAACTACTCCCATTGTAATTAGATTTGGTTAGTTTAATGCAATACCAGGGGAAATTTATTTTCCACGTCTATATATACATATGAAGATCACACATATCATGTAACCAATAAACCATTATATTAGTAATAAGTGACTTCCAATGTAGTATTACCTTCATTAACATAAGGATCGTGATATATTGGGTTTACGTGTTGTTTTGGAACAAGATCACTAACCAATGTGAGATTATTATTTTTTAATGAATGAGAATTTCATAATCAAGGAAGAAAAAATATAAGATACATATATTTAACGCGTAATAGTCAGGTATGCCAATTTCTAATGGGTAATTGGTATCATCTACAAAATTATTTTTTCAAATCATATGAAAGATCACTCTAGTCTTACAAGTTCTCCATAAATAATAATAAAGGTCTAATAATCTCACCTTTAGGTACCCAAAAAAACAATTATACATACCCATATTTGATTTGGATGAGAGATGTGTTAATCTCCCCTCTCTCTCTTCATTCTACAACCTTTATATGTCTTACCTTCATCTCTAGCTTGTAGTAGTTCTTATGAATAATAATAATTTTAATTCAATAACAATAATTAGAAATATATATGGTGTATATATATAAATAGTTTTAAATTATGTTTTTGATATATTAAACAAGGGAAAAGGGGTCCTCACCCTGAGAGAATAACAACATCGAGACAAAAATTTATAATGCTAGCCTAATGGACAAAAAGAAAATCTAGAACTAGAAAATTACTACATCTGATTCCAAATTCAAATAAAGTAAAAAGCCTTCAAGAAAGGCCAAAAAAGACAATTTCATACCCAAAAAATAAAAACAAAAACAAATATAAACATTACAAGAAAACATTCCATAAAACTACGTCTTGAAATCCGAACTCAAACATTATTATAGTTATAACTCAAACATTAATATAGTTATAGTTAAACAAATTTAATGTTATAATTGTTTGATATGATTCTTAATATTATCTATAAGTATAAATAAGTTCTAGATTTGCATGTCAATCTGTTACTATCATAAGAAAATATAAAAAATTCATTTAAATATGCATGTGATCTTGAGCTCTTAGTTGTAATTTCATTGTTCTATTTGTGTTAAATGGAATACATTAGAAAAGTTTGATTTTTTGAATTCATTATTGTTGTAAAATTGTTGATGTGTAGATCATTCGTATGTATAATTTTTTAATTAGTTGTTAAATATTGGTAATTGTAATGTTTTGAATGTCTAATGAAAGTTGAAGATATAAAAATTATGTGATATCATACTCGACTCTCAATTTGGCATATGGGGGCAAGTGCCTCACAAAAGACAGGAATCGATGCGTCTAAAGGGGCTTGCCCCTTAGATGCCACATCGATACGCCCAACTATCGTTGCATGATGAAGGGGCTTGCCCCTTAGGATTCCGCATCGATAGTTGGGTGGTATATTGTCTTTGGCGAGAGGTTTTTAAAGTCGCCCGCCGACGACCTTCCACTCGAAATGCACCCTTCGTAATATCACAACCGTCCCTTTTGCAATGGGACGGTTGTGATATTATGGGAGGGTGCATCTTGGGTGAAGGATAGTGTTGGGCCCTGAAATATTGACCAAGTCCTAGAAGGCGTGTAGGCGCGCAGGGGAGGGTTTTAGTAGAACCCGTAATGCACACCCACAAAACAAGGTTTCGGGACTTAGCCGTTTTCAGCTTATCAGGCAGGACATGAGAAAAGTGTGGCCCGAGTGGATAAGGTGCGCAAACTTAGCGACGAGGATGGCATGTGAAGGAATATACCCTGCGATGGAAGATTCTAGAAGGTCATCATGACAAGGAATGGAGAGCTCATGCCTAAAGAAGCATGCACCCATGGAGGACCACGTTCAAATACTTAGCGCCCGATCTGAGGCCGCAGAAGGATGAGTTGGCACTTCAGGATGCCTATAAATACAAGCTCCCATAGTTGAGTTGAGCGCGATCAAAGAAGCAATAGAGTCGAAACTCTGCGAAATGTCTGCAAAGGACTCTATTGGGTTGGGTAGATAAATCATAGGAAGGAAATGTATTGAGGACTCTGATGGGTTGGGAAATTTATTTTGACATGAATCTGGTATGATGCATGACTTGATCTGCCATACTATGAGGATCTGTTCTGAATGTATTGAATGTAATGAGGTTATTGAGTTAATTGAATATAAGCTTTAATAATGCTCGATGCGAGACAATTCTCTTTAATTGTTCTATTTCATGTATGATTGTGGAATGACTATGAATTTGATACATTTTCCTTTTTGCTTTAATGCAAGTCCTTTGATCCGTTAAGTGCCTTTACATGGGACGACCGCATTGCGTTGATCTAGAAGTCGTTCTAAGCTCTAGGATCATTGCATGTTTTATTTTCTACTCACTCTTTTTAGAGTCGATTGTAGATGATGTTTCCCACTAAACTCACATAAAGGAGAAGACTCGCCCGCGTGCCTCGGTGTGAGCGCCAGCCGCCCGCCTAGGTGATAGCCGACGAAAATTGGGGTTTTCTTGTTCTTTGGTGGGTGTAAAAATGACTACATCTTGGTTCCATTGCCGGGACCTATTTTTGAAGTTGTAGTGGGAAATGGCATACATCATGATCTCTGTATAATGAGTGATGACAGAGCGTTTAACCTGGAAGGTGTTGAAACATGGTTCAAGAGCACAGAGGATGAATTTGCTCAAAGATTCAACACTGAACCTGAATTTGATGCACGTAGATGGGTGGAAGAGAACCTCTACCATGAGTTATATGAGACTTTTTTCTGCTACTTCCCAAAGAGAGCTATATGAGTGGCTCTCAACATATGCATCCAGATCGAGATGGTACTATAGATCACGCACATGGACCCAAGAAGAATACCGAGAGGTTAAGGCGTTGATCGCGTGGACTCGTGTTGTGGATCATTGGTGGAAGGGAATCTTTGGCTAGTTACACCTGGAATATGCCATTTCCACGTATTCTTGTCCGGAGTTTCTTTGAGTTTGAGTTTTTTTGCAGGAGCCGAGAGGATCATTTTACGAGCTATTCCTGGCGATGAAGATCTTGATTGTGACCATGGGTTTAGAGGCATTTACAATGGCGGCTAAACCTTCTGAGCGTTATGCGAGGAAGCTAGGGTGGGGAAAGATGGCGGACATTACAAATGAGAAAGAAAGGGAGGAGAGATGACTTATGTATAGTCAGCGCGGGAGAGGGAGATTGCTAGACATCCCGAGGTTCAGTAAGTACGATGGATTTATGAAGCGAGACATTTCGGGAGTGGAGGTTCCCATGAAGAGGACGTGGAACCTAAGCGGTTTGTGCTACCACATCTTGGTAAGCGCGGAGAGAGAACCTCGGCCTCGATGAGAGTTCGTCACGTGAAGAAAGAAGAGTCATTGGTTTTCATCTCGAACCCACTAGCGACCAAACCATGGTGCTTGGTTTGTTACATCAAGGGAAAAGTATAGTTAATCCGGTTAGTATATCGATGGAAGTAACCGATCACACCAGAGATATAATTTCTTGTTTGGGACTTTTATGGTTACACACTCTATTCGGTGTTTGGCAAAATTTTGAGGCAAGGCACATATACGCGAGGTTTTGGAAGTGCTTCAGGGAGTGGTGGGGAAATACGTCAGTAGTGGCACAATCTCACTGAGATCCGTTGGCGCCTGGTTTAGTGGAACGTTGGGAACATTAGGTGCGACAAACTCGTGCCCCTTTCCGACCACGGGAGGATCCGGAGGTGGGACCGGTGGATGCGGGGGCACAGGATCGGTGGATCCGGCAGTGGAGGAGGAAACACCGAGAGGGAATCAAGGGATTGGATCGGGAGGACAAGGACCTCAACCACCTCCTTAAGTCTTCTTTGAGATGTCTTTGCACTTGCACGATTACAAACGTATAGAAGATGTTGCGAGCATGTGCATAAGTGCGAGCTATTATGGCGCGCAAAGGGGATCACAACCCTAGAGTGGAAGGCGGTCAATTTGCAATGATGTTGCGAGGGCACGCACATTTGGTATAGGAAGTATGACCCCCATCGGATGGTGGTAGACTACACCGCGTTGAAAAATGCCTTCCTGCAGAGTTCCACATACCCGAGTTTGAGTAGAAGAGCATCGCACTCTCAAGGAGATCCAGTAGGGGATGGCGAGAGAGTGTGCGGGAGTATGACGCGCATTTCAAAACTCTTCGTCTAAATTGTCATATGATATTCACCCTTCACAACATGCTTAATGGTTTGTTAGAGGGTTGATAACACCTTTTAGAAGGGCATTATCTCATAAAACTTTCACAGACTCCGCGCGAGGCGCCGGAAGCTGTTTCTACACACCGAGGTCAGTCGGAAGTGTTGACACTGGTGTTAGCCCATTTTTGGAGGATTAGATCGCTACCATGGCAAGGCGGTTGGAAAAATTGTCCGTGAACACAGCTCAGAGACTCGAGTGGAATGTGGTGTGCTGATTGTGACGTGGAGGGGCATACAAAAGATAATGGCGGAATATGCACGAAAGGTGGTACGCGCCATAGTGGTAGATCATGAAATCATCACGGGGACCATGATGCAAGTAGGTGCCCCTGCTCTGCAAGCGCACGATTCACAAAATTGTATCTTGTTATTGTAATATTTGTACCTCCACCACACATGACACTAAGGATTGTAGGTCGATTGATCAAATTCATGAGGTTATTGATCTTGGTGTGCGCTAGACTAGTGTTGCCAATAGTTCTAAAGGAGATGAGTGCCATTATGAGGAGCGCGGAGATGGAGGTGTGCGTGGAAGGGGATTTCGTGAAGGATTTCATGGTCGTAGTAACCACGGAGGAAGGAGTGATTTCCCAAGTGGAACCTGTTTCAATTGTGGATCTACGGACCACTATAAGCGCGAATGTCTGGATCTGTTGCAGTGCTCATGGTGCGGAAAAAACACAAGTATGAGGAGTGCCCTGAGTTGTTTGAGCACATGAATCAAAGGCACTGGAAAGATAAGGGCACTGCCATGGTGAGTATAAAGAAGGATGATACACAATGGATGCCACAGATGACACGTGATGCAGATTTAGAGCCTGTTATGGTAACAACAAGAGCAGAGGCTGCGCACGCAAAAGAAATTCGAGGCAAAGGACTCGGTTACAAGAGAAGAGGTGGTACATGGGAAGTACCCAAACCTTGCTCTTGAGAAGGAGGTGTATTAGGAACTATGGATGTTATTTGAGTTTGTAAGGGAAATCTAGTATTTGAAGGAGCAGTCCGGGAGGGAGGAACAAAGAAGGATTGTCGAAGTGCCAAAGCATGACCTGGATGAAGTTAAGGAGGTATGCAAGATGCTAAGGCAAGAGAATATTATTCCCTTGCTAGGATAATGGTTGCGAGAGAAGGTACCATGTGCCAAAGAATAGCGCGAGAGGTAGGTCTTGCATGCAAACCTTCGCCCTCACATCCTTGATTATTGTTGGCACGAAAATATGTCGTGAGAGCAAATCTATGGATGGATGAGCCAACAAGCAGTGTGCGGGCATAGCCCCTCTTTGAGATAAAAAGAGAAACTCGGTTTATTGCTATTCTATCGACAAGAAGAATGCATGCAAGTCTCACAATATTCCACCTTCGGGGTTTGGGATATTATCCCAAAGAGGGGTGTTTCCAATCGCGAAAAGAAAGGAATGAAGGAAGGACGAAAAAGGATAGATCCGAAGGGAGAAAAGAAATGAATTCCAAAGCGAGAAAGGTCGCCATAGGTCTATGTTTTGGGATTGGTAATAAATGGAGCCAAACCTACTTGCATAAACGAGCAAAGCAATAATTGATGAACAAGTGACAAAAAAGTAGGGATAGATCCAAATGTAATAAACACGCAGATCTAATATAAGAAAGTTCGATGCATAACACAAGTATTCAAAGCACAAAAGTCTCAATATTGTGTTAATATTTTCTTCACATAAAAAGTACAAAGCCTTTTCTCCTCACTTCTATTTTTCATCTAAAAAGTGTCCACACTTGAATACAACAAGTATCCAAGTATATATAGAAGAAGGAGAAGAGAGAAGGCAAAAAGAAACCAACAACTAATTACAAAAATATTTACAAAATATCTAAAAGTCAACTGTTGACTTAGGGCAACTTGGTGGATGACAACATCCCATGGTGCAACATGGATGATGTCATCATTTATGCCAACATACTTTTAAATATTACAAAAAGAAAGCCAAGAGGAGGAAGGCTATTCGTCGTCGTCCCGCGGCTGGAAGGGAGTATCCTGCTGTTGCTCAGGAGAGGCAATGTGGAATTGAGTCCGATACTCCATGAATTTGCTGATCATCGGTTGGAGTAGATCCTGGGCAGGACCCTTGGTGTGATCGCCGATGACTTCGCAAGTCTCCGCTCATCTCTGAGTTTTTCTGGGAGCTTGAAGTATTCATTACCTACCTCCATCAGGTACCCTATAAAATCACGGCAAGCTAGAAGGTTATTGATGGATTCAGTGTCAAAAGTGGCTTCTGGCCCTAGCCCTTGCGAGACGATCTCTTTGAAGATCTGAATGGTTTCATCTGCCTTCCTCAAGGCGTGCACGAAGAAGTGAGCACGCGGAGACATCCTTAGGAAAATTTGCTCCATTTGATGCATAGCATCTAGGGCTTCCTCCTTAACCTTATCTATCTTCTCCAGGACAAATTCCATCTGATCGGTAGTCCAAAGCAGCAAGAAGGATTTTGTTGGGTGCTCTGGGGTGATCAAGATGCCGAATTTAACTAAATCTTCAACTCGAAGCAATCGAGCATCTTCGGAATGTCTCATGTTGCAACCTAACCTAGCATGGTCCAACTCTTCGGAGATAGGTCCCGTAATCACCCGGAGTTCCTTGTTCGACACGATTAATGTTACGATACTGGCTCGGTGAACTTAATGATTACTCCCTCACTTTCTTTGAGGATCCGGTCTCTCCAAAGCGGATCGCCATGCCTTGTTCACCAATCTTCGCGTATTCGCTTATCTTATCCCCACTAAGGGCCTCAGGAGTTTCAAAGTGGCAATTGTAGGAGGTACACTTTGCCCATTTTTGCGTAACGTGGAGAAGATGTTTATTTTGCTCTTTTAGTAGCCTCTTCTCTTCTTTGCTTCTCAAGCTTCTTACAAAGGGCATCCATGCAGATAGGGCCTCTCCTTAAAGGCTCTCGAGATAATGTTCCCATTGTGACTGCGCCACCGTATAATCTGTAAGGACAAATCCTTTTTATCTTTTAAGGGATCGGGATACGCGATCTCCATTACTCTTTCTCCCGATGCACTCTGAGAGAAGCGGGTTATTAGTTTTTGCTTCTTAGCCCCTTTTGTTGGGATGACGGAGAAGTCCATAGGTGCAATGGGGACTTTCCTCTTATGTTGGCTCAAAGGCTTGGGAGATCCATGCTAGACTTAAGGGAGTGGGACCGAGAGGTGGAAGAGGGAGTGGTGCAGTGGGACGAGGGGAAATGCATCGAGACACTGGTGGTGACATCAAAGAGAAGCCAACAAAGTGCCTTTGTTCTATCAATCTCGTGCAAACGGCCGATTGTCCCCATCCGTGTCTGGGGATATGCCCGATCAACTTCTTGATTGGTTGTTTGAAACCTTTTTGGAACAATGGCCACGCCATATTGAATAATTTCTGCTAGGCCAAAGCGGGAGTGATCCTTTCTTCCGAGTTTGACCTCGTGATGTGTCGATGTAGATGTCCTCGATCTGTGGAACGTGGATCGGATCGAGTTTTACCTTTGGGAGGTAATTTCTTGGATCAATGGTGGGCCTCGCTGGGAAATTGTGCTTTAGGTTAAGCAGTCCCAACTCCGCGAACATTTCTCGGGCTTTGTGTGAGAAGTGCAGTGTGCTACCCACTTTGTGAGGGGGAAAGGAGTTCCACCCTTCTTCCTTTTCGTGCACTTCTCGTGATATGTTATGAGCTGCCTGGACAGCTCCAATAGGATCAACTTAGGGCCTGCATACCTTGGTAACTTGGTGGGCTCCCCAAGAAGTTGGCCGCTCTGAGATAGGTGAAAGTGGGGAATTGCATAAATAACGCCCCCACTTCTGGTTGCGCAGAATTATGCTCTTTGGTCGTCCGACCATGAGTCATATTGGGCCTCAATAGTGATGATGCCGTAGAAGAAAGCATCATTGATCTTGGTGAACTATAGGATGTTGTTCTCCGCCTTCACCTACGGGTAGTATTTTTATATTTTTACATGGGGCCACACACTCGCATCGGCTCGGCCACTGGATAGTCTCTCTCCGAGGTCGCAGCGTAGACTACGTAGGAGTTCATGTAGAACCTCCCCCGTTGGTGAGTTGTTGGAGCCGCTCGAGAGATGGTGTTGTTGATGATCTCGCCCACTCAAAATGATGATCGAGCACGTTCTTATTCATTGTTTCCAGACACCGAGCATCCATTTGTGGAAGTAATGGGAATCGAAAGCCTAAATACCCTTCTGGGAAGGTGATGGTATCGCTTAGTTCCTCAAAGAAGTCGCCGCAAAGTGAATAACTTTGTGGCCACTGGTTATTACCTTCTTAATTTTCAAATACACTTTGTTCATTAATTTGCATGCATTTGTCTTTGTTTTCCTCCCATGCCTTAACGCAGTCTTCTTGGCTTATAGCCACGAAATGCGGTGGTGGGGAATACCTAGCATGATCTCGAAGTTTCGGGCAATGAGGTTGATTATGACACACCTTGTGTCTTTGTTAAGAAATGTGGCCACCACCATCATAAACTCATTATTCATCGCACTAAGCGGATTCCCCGCGAAATGCGCACCACGCCCACCCGCCTTTTCCATCTAAGGACCGCCTCGTGACCCTTCCTCGGTTCTCGACCCAAAATCCTCCATGTCGATGTGACCAAGTTCGGAATCTCACGATGTCTAAGTCACATTCTCGCATGGGACTCTGCATCCCGACCCTTTGATATTTGTATTTCATCTCTTTCTCTATGTGTTTGGCCTTACCCTTAGACTTGGTTGGCCTTTTGCTGATGTAGACATATGCGAATATGAGTTCGGGGATTGCCGATCCGCAAGAAGAAGGAGCGAAGTCCAACGCACAAGAGCCACAAGCAATGTTAGATTGTCCATCAAGGCTTTCTGCGAATGAGGAGTTAACAATTTAAAAGCTTCTAGGCGTAGGGCGCAGGAACACCGCAGTCAGCAGGTCAATAAAGCAAGGCACACCGATGCGGAGTGTTACAAGGAAGAAAACAACGCCAAAGGGCGCAGGGTGCAGAAATTTACACATAACATCAATGTTGTTGTAGAAAAATTTGTGCCTACGCTAATATATATGGTTTATCTAGGCGCGAATAAGTTTAGTGTCGTATGTGAGCAGTGATGCGCCAATGGCACAAATATGGGACATCTTTGCAGGAATTTTAGTGCGCTTGAGGGCATTGGCACTGCGCAGAAGAGCTTGCATAAAAACTTTGTTGTGTAAGAATCTAAGGATTGCACTGCGCGCCGGTGTAAGGATTTACTCGGCTTTACACTAGGCAAAGTAAGGATGCATGCCGCAATCGGGGACAATGTGCCCTCTCGCGCGACTATGTTTTATGTAACAAGGATGGCAATTGCGCCAAGAGAAAATCATGCCCGTGAATCGATAACTTTTAGGTTTTCTTTCTTCCTAATGGGTTTGCGGTTTCAGGCCTCCTTCTTCATGGATTTGCACAAAGTGAAGGGGACAGAGCAAAGAAGATCTTGGGTTCGTTTCGAGACAAAGCCCTCCGAGCCGTAGATCGGAAGGAGGGTGAACCGGCTTAGGAGGGAAGATTACAAAACGGGTTGGAGGGGTTTATGGTTTCTTCATATTCATTTTATTATTATCCCACAAACAACCAAACCAAAGCAAAATCATAAGAAAAGCAAGGACCACTTACCCGGAATATATAGAACGAGAGAAATGAAGTGGGGTCCACGAACACGATACGAGGATGACAAGAGTGCCTTTGACACTGCAGAGGAATAAATTTTCACATGTTTTTTAATCGTGAAATGACAGGCGGATTGCGCCTATATATAGGCAAAAGTGTAATAAATGCGCCACTAAATTTTTTAAAGGGTGCACCGAAAAGTATGTCGACATGAAAATATTTGCGCCCTTTGGTGCAGGTATGCTTCTGTCAGTAAGAAATTATCTGCACCTTTAGCGCAAATTTAGGACTGTCAACATGGGATTTTGAGCGCCTTGGCACACCGCTTAAGGGCGCAACATTTTTGTTGTTGACAAGTAGGTGCATCTTGCACGCGCTGGCAAGCAAGAAAGGCGCATCACGGGGAGGCGCAACAATTGTTGTGTTAACACTCCAAAGGGTGCACCAAAGGAATAGAAGGGGGCACAAATTCATCCTGTGTTGCATGAACAAAATGCGCCTGCCAAAAAAAAGGACCAAAATGACTAAGTTCGAAAAACTAGATTTTTCGGAAAGGGATTTTACAAAGATTCGAACGCGAGGACCTTGACGAGGAACCAGAACAAAATTTTGGTATGGTTACCTGCAAAATTGCCCTCATCAATTTTATGATAACAAATTTGACACTTTCTGGGACTATCTTTGAGCGAAGCTTAAGGGTAGAGAACCCGATCAACATGTGCCTATCCATTGGGTTACAGAGTCAAAAACAAGGGCGACGACAAAAGCAAACACATGACGAAAGCAAACACACAACATAAAGCAAACTATACAAAGAAAAGAGGAAGCTCTACTTCCTGAATATTTTGAGATGCTGCCCGCTATAGGGAAGCGGGAGATCAATTCCGTCTAGATACGAGAGATAGAAGCTATTCTCTCCATTGAGTTGCTTGATCTTGAAAGGTCCTCTCCATAGAGAATCAAATTTCCCGTGCATGCCTTTTGGCTCTCTTCATTTGTCCCACAAAAGGACGAGATCTCCCACCTAGAAATTCCTCAGCTTAGCCTTTTTATCGAATAGTCTCTTGACTTGATTCTGATGTTCGGTGATCCTGTTGACCACTCTTACCCTTTTTCTTCGAGCTCTGCTAGATACATGATCCTCTTTTCAAGAGAATTTTGGAAAGTCTCATCTTCAATCGCTCATGCCAAGCGCAGAGCAGGAAGTTCTGCAGAAATGGGAAGCTCAACATCGATTCCATATAACACTTGAAAATGTGACATACCGAGAGACCTCTTGGGAGTAATGCGGTCCACCCACAAAGTGTCATACAATGACTTGTGCCACATCCGCTGATTCTCATCAACTAGCTTTCATATGATGGTCACTAAGTTTTTATTACTGGATTCTGCCTAACCATTTCCCTGGGGGTAATAATCTGAGGCGTGGGCCAAGGTTATCCCATATTCATAGCAAAAACCGATAACTTCCCGAGAGGAAAGATTGGAAGCATTATCAACAACAATCTTGTTTGGAATGCCAAACCTTACAATGATATTCTCTTTGATGAAATTACAAACAACTTCAGAGGTGGCATTCTTGACAGGTATGGCCTCCACCCATTTGGTGAAGTAATCTATTACTGTTAGGACATAACTATGTCTGACACTCGATTAGGTGTAGTGCTCCGATAAAGTCGATTCCCCATTGCTTGAATGGTTTGTCAATAATGACCGGCCTGAGGGGAAAAGCAGCCAATTTTGGTTTGCCAACAAATTGTTGGCAGAGCTCACATTTGCTACCCAGGTGGCATCCTGAAATAGCGTTGGCCAATAGTACCTGGCCCGGATGATCTTGTGTGCTATCACGGAAGAGGAGAAATGACCACCACAGGCTGAATCATGAAAACTCTCAAGTAACTTTATTTGTTGTGGCTTGTCAACACATCGCAAGAAGATGCCATCAATTCCGCGTTTGTATAAACCGTCATCCCAGATGACATATTTGGCTACTCTGAGCTTTATAGTATGCTTCTCCTTTGAAGTTAGATGAGTTGGGCACTCACCATAAGTGAGAAAGAAAGCGATATCAGAATACCATTCGTCACTAGTCGTGAAAAATAGAACCATGGGTAGAGAATCAACTTTCTCCAACTGACCTTGTGTTCCATCGATGCAATCATCCTTTTCCTCAGGGTCTTCTGAATCTTGGTTTTCAGCCATGAGCTGACATAGGCCCTTGGCTCTTACCAGCTTGGTTGGTTTTATATCTAGATCATACTCCTGGACCTTTGCGATCTAATTCCCTCGTAAACTCCCTAACTCCTATTGAGTTAAGATTGACTTGACTGCCGTGTCAAGAACCAACACTACTGTATGAGAGTTTAGAATATAATACCTGAAGTTCTTGACTGCTTTGACAATGGCGAAGGCATGTTTTTCCAACTGAGACATCTTCAATTCGTGAGGCTTGAGGGGAGAGCTCATGAACGCGATTGGGGATTCAACATCCTCATAATTATTTTGCATTAAGATGGCCGATACAGTATGCTCAGATGCATAGCTATACATGATAAAATCCTTGGAGAAATCGGGACATACCAGGACTGGTGCGTGAGCGACAAAGGCTTTTATATCCTCGAATGACGTCTTTCCTTCTTCGCTCCACCGAAAATTTGGCGACCCTTTCATCATGTTTGATATGTGGCGAGTCTTTTCAGCAAAGTCGGGAACAAAGCGCCTGAGAAAATTCACTTTTCTGAAGAAGGAGTGAACGCCGGTCTTGCTTGTGGGTAAAGTAAGGCTCTGAATAGCCCTAACCCTTTTGGCATCTATCTTCGTCCCTTCTTTCTTTGACCATGTGTCCCAACAACTTTCCTTCCGTGACCCCGAAAATAGATTTTTTTAGATTTAGGGAGATCCCGTGTTCTCGGCATCTATTCAATACTTGCTCCAAATGATCACAATGATCATTTCGTTATTTAGAGAACACAGTTAAGTCATCCAAATAAACTACGATGACCTTTCCCATCATACCTTTGAACGCGAAGTCCATCGCCATTGAAAGGTGGCGCTATAATGCGTTGGTCAAGCCAAAAGGCATCCTGCGTAGGCGGATATACCCTGTGGGGTAGTGAATGTTGTTTTGAATTGGTCTTCAGGCGAGACTTCAATCTGATTGTAGCCGAAAAACCATCAAGCATGGACAACATTTCGATCCAAGCTACTATCGCCCGCGTAACCCGATCCATGATGGGAAGCGGGTAGTTGTCCTTCAAGGACGCCTGATTCTAAGTTGCCAAAATCTATGCAGATGCGTATTTCACCATTATTTTTCCATACTGGCACGATATTTGCATGACCCAAGTACTGTGATGGATAGGAAAATGATTCTCGCATCCAACATTTTCTATATTTCCGCCTGGATGGTACCCGAGACCTTGGGATTATAGTGCCTTTATTTCTGGCGAAAGGGTTTGACATCTCCCTTCAACGGGATGTCGTGCTGGACATCCTTCGGCTTGAAAGACTTTAGATCGGCATAAGACCATGCCAATACATCCATATATTTCTTCAACAATTTGACAAACTTCCGCTTTTCTTTGGGTGTGCAACATTTTCCGATGTTCACAAACTGCATGGATGTTCCATAGTACCTAGATTGACCGGCTCGGTCTCTGGAGAGGAGTTAGGATTATCTTGCCTTTTCTTCCTGAAAACGATCATGTCTGTCGAACAAACATTCTAGAGAAACCAAACCTTTTGGAATTTTATTTCCTTTGAGCTGACATATGCCATCACTTCCTTTTGATTCGTCATCTTGATCAAGAATGTGATTCACGGCATGTAGAAGTGGATCCTTTAAAATGAAGCTCATCGAAATTTTCTACCTTTTTGTAGAAAAGCAATAAGTTGATTGTCATCGTTGAAAACCTACCAAAGTGTTGAGAATTGTCGCAAGCATGCTTGGGCGAAAAACTACCTTAATGGTATATGTGTTCATTTTCAACCCCCAGGTGGGGAGCATGAGGGATGCTGAGATGGCTAATGAATCGGCCATGTCATTCTGAGCTCTTGGAATGGCTTTTATTGAAAAAGTATCAAATTCTTCAATGTTATCCCATACTGCGTTGCGGTAATGCCTGAGCCTTTCATTTTTCACTTGGTATATCCTTTTCACTTGATTTACGACCAGCTCTGCATCACCTTGTACTTTTAGGTTCTTGATTCCCCTTTCTTTGCGGCTTGCATGCCAAGTAGCAAAGATTCATACTCAGCAGTATTATTCGTGTTGAAAAACTGCAACTTGAAAGAGAGAGGAAAAATCTCTTCCTCCGGGAAATTAACACAGCTCCGGCACCGCATCCGCTAGTTACACAGCTGCCATCAAACTGCAACATCCATATCTTGTTAAGATCCTCTTCTTGGATGAGAATGTCTGCATTTTATCAGACTCAGTAGATAAGAAATAGTTTCCCATCCCCGATGATTCAAAGAGAATTTGGGCTTTGGGGTCATCGGAATTAGTAACCAAGTACTTCTTTTGTGATTCCACTCTAATGTTTGCATTACACCTTTGACGGGATTATGGCCTTGCAGTCCATATGAATCTCTCTACCCACTTCACGCAAAAGCTCCTTCCTAGTAGAATTTCATATGCCGCCGAATATCGACAACGAGGACGGCCATCTTTACTCTTTTTCTCGGGAACGCTGCAAAATGTGAACTCGCGCGCGTCTTTGATTTGACCGATCAACGAAACCTGTTTGGTTTCCAAGGAGTAACATCTCGCAAAAGGCTTGGTAAGGGTGAGGCCCAAAGCATGGGCGACTTTTGCCACAAGATGACATTATCGAAGCCCTAATCAATTATGCAGCTTGCTTAGCTTATGACCATTGATTAGAGGGAGAGATAGAAAGGTTCTATTTTGCTCGATGCGGAAGTCGAGGAAACATTTATGCGAGATGTAGGAGTAGAAAGAATTCCTTTCTGGGGCTCGAGAAGTTATGACAAACTTTGGCTTTGAATATATTCGGTCAACCTTACTAGTTGCTTAGGGCTCGATCGAAGATACTTGGCTTCAGACATTTGAATCTTGGTCTTTTTAGCATGATCAATTATGTCAAACGCGGCCAAGGGTTGCGTTGATGAAGGAATGAGTCCCTCATTTCGCGATGGTGCGGTAGGATTACCGGTCTTGATAGGAATAGGAGAGGGCTGATTCGGAGGGGAGATGGGGAAAAGATTTTTTCGAAAAGACTTAATAACAGGTTGAGCAGGAAGGGGATTACCTCTTTTTGCAATGGTTGGAGGTGTGTTTGACATGACCTTCTCTTTTTGTATCCTGGCAGCAACTTCTGCTTCTTTTCCTTGAGAGCGGGTGAAAACAACATAAGACTGTCCGCTCGCATATCCTTGGGTACCCTCTTCTTCATCAGATTCCTCCTCATCAAATTCCATATACCCGATAGTAGAGTCGCCAGTCGGTTCACCGACATCTTGATCATCTTCACCTTGGGATGAAGGTTCTTCATAATTTTGCTCCTCTTCCTCGATCTCAACTAAGGCATTGACCGAGAGGGGCTTCAAGTGCCAATCGCGGCGCATTTGCAGCAGTAAACGTGGCTTTGAGGGACGCTCGTTGAAGTGAAATTTCTTCGTGGATATATCATTCAGTACGAAGAGCTCTGGGAAGCTTGAGCTAGCTTCTTCTTTAAAACGAGCAAGTCATTTGCCATCTTTTGAAATGTCGGATCGATGAAGTGGCGGGAAGGAGTTACAACTTTAGGCTTGGGACGGTTCCCATTTTAATTCGTCCGATATTAGCAAGTTATCTTCAATCCGAATGGCGAAGCTTGGCGAGAACCAGAGTAGTGACTTGTTCTTCGCAAGAGTAAGAAACTTACTTTTGAGCTCATGGCGTTTACGAAAAACACTTCGATTTTTGGTGTTAGCAGTGACATGGCGGCACACAGTTGATTAATGAATTAAAACGGGTGATGAAATCACGCATAGTCTCATTGACTTCCTTCTTGTGTGAGTGATTTTTGATAAGAACGTGAACGTGTCTTTGAAAGGCTTATACATGTCTTCAAATTCAGTTCGTAATGTGGCCCAACTAGTGATAGATCCAGCCGGCAAATGCTGAAACCATTCTGTTGCGGGTCCTTGCAAGGTCTCTAGAAAGAGGCGAACTGACACATCTTCATGGGTCACATCCAGGATACTGCATGACATGATGAATGCAGATATGTGTGAATCCGTGCTTTGGTTTCCGCTTCCATCAAATTTGGGGAAATTCTTTCAGTTTCCATGAGGGAGCGCGTGAACAGGATGTGGCAAAGCAAGAGGGCCCATAGCATTTCCCCATGGTACTGCCATTTGAAAAGCTGGAAAAAGGACGCGAGCCAGGAGGACGATTCCACTAAGCAACAAAGCACTGCAAAGGGATGTGGATGCTCCTTGTGAAGAATGATTCCTTCGTGGAGGTGAGACACTTCTGGCTGACCGATCAGCTAAACTCAGCGATGAGAAGCGTGCTGGTGTAACACTAAAGTTGTGCCTTGAAGTAGATCGAAAATAGGATCAACTTCTCCATGAGCTCTCCTGCTACGAGTGAATGGTTCACCCGCCAGTGTACCTTTCAAATCTGCAATATTTTGGAGCATATTTAAAACTCTTTTTAGACGTACTTGCTGATTTTCTCGATTTTTCTAACAAAAATCAGCAGCATGCACTTTTCTGAATATTTAAAATTATCCCCCTTTTGAAAACCGATTGCATTTTAATGACAAATGTTAGCGAGGATAAAATAATAGCTAACTCAGTAAGCTGATTTTCGATCTTAGAGTTGACTTTTTGGCACGGTTTGAAATTTTGTAAAACGGTAAAAACTCGAGATCTCTACGGAAATATATGGGTTTTTATAAAAACTCAACGAACTAAAGATCTCTAACTAGTCGAGATCTATGGATCTCTAAAGAAAATTTTCAATTTGGATCACTTTTACAAAAATTTGAATTTTGAACAAAAGTTAAGATTTGCATACATGCAAGTAATTTTACAATTTTATCAAATAGATCCGATCATTCCCAAGAGAGTCGCAAAAACTATTGGTATGAAAAATTTTCATTAGAGCATATCTATGGATGGACGAGCCAACGGTGTGCGGCGTATAGCCCCTCTTTGAGACAAAGCAAAGCAAAATTGGTTTATTGTTATTCTACCAACAAGAATCATGCAAGTCTCACAATATTCCACCTTCAAGGGTTTGGGATATTATCCCAGTAGGGGTGTTTCCAACTACGAAAAGAAAGGAATGAAGGGAAGGGACGAAAAAGGATAGATCCAAAGGGAGAAAAGAAATGAATTCCAAAGCAGAAAGGTCAGAGGGTCTATGTTTTGGGATTGGTAATAAATGGAGCCAAACCTACTTGCATAAACGAGCAAAGCAATACTGATGAACAAATGACAAAAAGTAGAGATAGATCCAACAGAATAAACATGCAGATCTAATATAAGAAAGTTTGATGCATAACACAAGTATTCAAAGACAAAAGTCTCAATATTGTATTAATATTTTCTTCTGTTACAAAAAGTACAAAGCCTTTTCTCCTCACTTCTATTTTTCATCTAAAAAGTGTCCACACTTGAATACAACAAGTATCCAAGTATATATAGAAGAAGGAGAAGAGAGAAGGCAAAAAGAAACCAACAACTAATTACAAAAATATTTACAAAATATCTAAAAGTCAACTGTTGACTTAGGGCAACTTGGTGGATGACAACATCCCATGGTGCAACATGGATGATGTCATCATTTATGCCAACATACTTTTAAATATTACAAAAAGAAAGCCAAGAGGAGGAAGGCTGTGTCAGTCGTCGTCCCATGTTTGGAAGGGAGTATCCTGCTTCTGCTCAGGAGAGGCAATGTGGAATTGAGTCCGATACTCCATGAATTTGCTGATCATCGGTTGGAGTAGATCCTGGGCAGGACCCTTGGTGTGATCGCCGATGACTTCGCAAGTCTCCCGTTCATCTCTGAGTTTTTCTGGGAGCTTGAAGTATTCATTACCTACCTCCATCAGGTACCCTATAAAATCACGGCAAGCCAGAAGGTTATTGATGGATTCAGTGTCAAAAGTGGCTTCTGGCCCTAGCCCTTGCGAGACGATCTCTTTGAAGATCCGAATGGTTTCATCTGCCTTCCTCAAGGCGTATGACGGAGTGAGCAAGCCCGGAGACATCCTTAGGACAATTTGCTCCATTTGATGCATAGCATCTAGGGCTTCCTCCTTGACCTTATCTATCTTCTCCAGACAAATTCCATCTGATCAACCCGGTAGTCCAAAGCAAGCAAGGATTTTGTTGGGTGCTCTAGGGTGATCGAAGATGCCGAATTTAACTAAATCTTCGACTGAACAATCGAGCATCTTCTGGAATGTCTCATGTTGCAACCTAGCATGGTCCAACTCTTCGGAGATAGGTCCTGCAATCACCTGGAGTTCCTTGTTCGCCTGACCAATGTTCTGATATAGCTCGGTGAACTTAACGATTACTCCCTCACTTTCTTTGAGGATCTGGTCTCTCCAGGCGGATACTGCCATGCCTTGTTCGCCAATCTTGGCGTATTCGTTTATCTTATCCTGACTAAGGGCCTCAGGAGTTTTAGTGGCAGTTGTAGGAGGTGCACTACCCATTTTT
This sequence comes from Taxus wallichiana var. yunnanensis, assembly GCA_018340775.1. Classification (NCBI taxonomy): domain Eukaryota; kingdom Viridiplantae; phylum Streptophyta; class Pinopsida; order Cupressales; family Taxaceae; genus Taxus; species Taxus wallichiana. The sequence goes on along the minus strand of CM031240.1, from coordinate 922,102,112 downwards.
TGTAGGGCATGGAGAAGATGTTTATTCTTCTCTTTTAGTAGCCTCTTCTCTTCCTTTCGCTTCTTGAAGCTTCGCAAAGGGCATCCCACCGCAGATAGGGCCTCTCCTGAAGGCTCTCGGATGGCATTCCCATTGTGACCTACGTCACCGTATAACTGTAGGGGGGAGATCCTTTTATCCTTTGAGGATCGTGATACGCGATCTCCATTACTCTTTCTCCCGATGCACTCTAAGAGAAGCGGGTTATTGGTTTTGCTTCTTAGCCCCTTTTGTTGGGATGACGGAGAAGTCCATAGGTGCAATGGGGACTTTCCTCTTATGCTGGCTCAGGTGTTGGGAGATCCATGCTAGACTTAAGGGAGTGGGACCAGAGGTGGAAGAGGTGCGGGCCGTAGTGGACGAGGGGAAATGCATCGAGACACTTGGTGGCAGCATTGAAAGAGAGGCCAACAAAGTGCTCACGGGAGGAGGAGACACTGCAGGGGAAGTAGTCGTGGGAGTGGAAGGGAGCTGAGAGATGAGAGAAGAAATGGTGGGGGACAGCTCCGAGGGGTGAGAAGATGGAGGAAGAGGAAGGGGGAACAACAGAAGATGGGGGAGAAGAAACAACCAAGGGAATGGTTGGTTGAGTCACATGAGGAGGGGAAGGAGGAGAGGGAGAAGGGATGGAGGGAAACTTAGCAGTTGTAGCAGTGGCAACATCCTGAGTGGATGTGCCTATCGGAACACTTTCTGCCACTTCTTTCTCTAGAGATACCAGGCTTACAACCTGATTCTTGTGCGGCGGAAGGAGGGCTCTCAGGAGCTTCTTCTTGAGCGGAGCTTGATTCTCCCTCTTTATCTTTACCTTTGCCCTTCGGCAAATGCTTTGACCTAGCAGTGCATTGCCCAAAGGGGACGTGGTGAAATCTACCCCAAGGTAGATGAGGTCGTTCATTCTGCACCAATGCTCTGTGCGCTGCAATGTGCCCTTAACCCTCACCTCAATGGTCTGAGGTGCCTTTGTTCTATCAATCTCGACAAATAGCCAGTTGTCCCCATCCGTATCTAGATATACCTGATCAACTTCTTGATCGGTTGTTTGGAAACCTTTTGGAACAATGGCCACGCCATATTGAATAATTTCTGCTAGGGCCAGGCGGGAGTGATCCTTTCTTCTAAGTTCGACCTCGTGATATAGGTCGATGTAGATGTCCTCGATCTATGGAACGTGGATCGGATCAAGTTTTTCCTTTGGGAGGCAATTTCTTGGATCAAAGGTGGGCCTTGCTGGGAAATTGTGCTTTAGGTTAAGCAGCTCCAGCTCTGCGAACATTTCTTGGGCTTTGGTGTGAGAAGTGCAGTGTACTACCACTGTGAGGGGGAAAGGAGTTCCACCCTTCTTCCTTTTCAGGCACTTCTCGTGATATGTTATGAGCTACCTGGACAGCTCCAATAGGATCAACTTAGGGCCTGCATACCTTGGTAACTTGGTGGGCTCCCCAAGAAGTTGGCCGCTCTGAGATAGGTGAAAGTGGGGAATTGCGTAAATAACGCCCCCCACTTCTCGGTTGCAGTGACTATGCTCTTGGTCGTCCGACCATGAGTCATATTGGCCTCAATAAGGCAGATGATGCCAAAAAGAAAGCATCATTGATCTTGGTGAACTGTGGGATGTTGTTCTCCAGCTTCAATTCTAGGTAGTATTCGTATATTTTTACCTGGGGCCACACCCCACATCGGCTCAGCACTGGATAGTCTCTCTCTGAGGCTGCAGCGTAGACTATGTAGGAGTTCATGTAGAACCTCCCCGTTGTGGTGAGTTGTTGGAGCTGCTCAGAGATGGTGCTGCTGATGATCTCTGCCCACTCAAAATGCTAATCAGGCACGTTCTTATTCATTGTTTCCAGATACCTGAGCATCCATTTGTGGAAGTAATGGGCATCAGAAAGCCCAAATACCCTACTCAGGAAGGTGATGGTATCGCTTAGTTCCTTAGAGAAGTCGCTGCGGTGAATAACCTGTGGCCACCTGGTTATTACCTTCTTATTTTTCAAATACACTTCGTTCATTAATCGCATTGCATTTATATTCATTTTCCTCCCATGCCTTGATGTAGTCTTCTTGGCTTATAGCCACAAAATGTCGGTGGTGGGGAATACCTAGCATGATCTCGAAGTGCTCGGGCAGTGAGGTTGATTATGACCTCGCCCTTTTCGTTCTCGACACACCTTGTGTCTTTGTTATAACAGCGGGCCACCACCATCATAAACTCATTATTCACTGCACTAACGGGGATTCCCCCAGTGAAATGCAGACCACTGCCCACCAGTTTGTCCATCCAAGGACTGCCTGTGACCCTTCTGGTTCGACCAAAAATCCTCCATGTCGATGTGGCCAAGTTTGGAATCTCTGATGTCTAAGTCACATTCTGCATGGGACTCGGGCATCCTGACCCTTTGATATTTGTATTTCATCTCTTCCTCTGTGAGTTTGGCCTTACCCTTTGACTTGGTTGGCCTTTTGCTTGATGTAGACATATGTGAATCTGAGTTCGATTCTGATCTGCAAGAAGAAGGAGTGAAGTCCAACGCAGAAGAGCCATGTTAGTTGTTAGATTGTCCATCAAGGCTTTACAGAATGAGGAGTTAGCAATTTAAAAGCTTTGGGCGCAGGGCGCAGGAACACTGCAAGCTGCAGGGTCAATAAAGCAAGGCACACTGATGCGGAGTGTTGCAAGGAAGAAAACAACGCCAAAGGGCACGGGCGCGTGAAATTTACACATAACATCAATGTTGTTGTAGACAAATTTGCGCCTGTGCCAATATATAAGGTTTATCTCTGGCGCGAATAAGTTTGGTGTTGCATGTGAGCAGGATGCGCCAATGGCGCGCCTATGGGACATGCTACGAGGAATTTTGGTGCGCGGGGGCATTTGGCGCGGCGCGGGGAAGAGCTTGCATAACAAACTTTGTTGGTGTAAGCAGGATTGCACCTGCGCGGTGTAAGGATTTACTCGGTTTACAGCGCAGAAGGATGCATGCTGCAATCAGGGACAGTGCGCCCTCTTGGTGCGACTGTGTTTTATGTAACAAGGATGGTGATTGCGCCAAGAGAAAACTGCGGCCCAGAACTGATAAATTTTAGGTTTTATTTCTTCCTAATTGGGTTTGCGGTTTTAGGCCTCCTTCAACATGGATTTGGACGGTGAAGGGAGGCAGAGCGAAGAAGATCTTGGGTTCGTTTCTGAGACAAAGCCCTCCGAGCAGCAGATCTAGAAGGAGGGAAAACCGGCTTGGGAGGGAAGATTGCAAAATGGGCTGGAGGGGTTTATGGTTTCTTCAGATTCATTTTATTATTATCCCACAAACAACCAAACCAAAACAAAAAACATAAGAAAAGCAAGGACCACTTACCCGGAATATATAGAATGAGAGAAACGAAGTGGGGTCCACGAATGCGACACGAGGATGACAAGAGTGCTGATAGCTGCAGAGGAATAAATTTTCACGTGTTTTTTAATCATGAAAATGACAGGGCAAATGCGCCTATATATAGCCAAAAGTGTAATAAATGTGCCACCAACTTTTTAAAGGCGCATTTGAAAAGTATGTCGACATGAAAATATTTGTGCCCTTTTTAGCATGGGTATGCGTCTGTCAAGAAGAAATTATTTGTGCCTTTAACGCAAATTTAGGAGGTGCATCAACATGGGATTTTGAGCGCCTTGGCGCACCGCTTAAGGGCGCAACATTTTTGTTGTTGACAGGTGGGCGATGCGCCTTGGCGCATGCAAGAAAGGCACATCATGGGGAGGCACAACAATTTTTGTGTTAACACTCCAAAGGGTGCGCAAAGGAATAGAAGGGGGCGCAAATTCATCCTGTGTTGCATGAACAAAAATTGCCCAGCCAAAAAGGACCAAAATGACTAAGTTCGAAAAACTAGATTTTCCTTGGAAAGGGATTTTACACCATTCCGAACGCTGAGGGACCTTGACGAGGAACCAGAACAAAATTTTGGTATGGTTACCTGCAAAATTGCCCTCGTCAATTTTAGGGGATAACAATTATGATAAAGAAATCACGTTGAATGCGGTAGTGGATGGGTGGCCGCTTACTAACATCCTCATTGACACGGGCGTGAAAGACAATGTTCTCACCTTATATGCTTGGCATCAAATGGGAAGACACAGTATTACAACCATCTTTGAATGTGTTGTATATGGCTAACAAAGCGAAGGCAATGCCCATTGGTGTCTTGAAAGATGTAGCTATCACAATTTAGGGGGCCACGTTTCACATGGGGACTTCAAAGTCTTGGCGCTCACCGAGGTAAACAATTTCCTAGCACTACTTAGGTGCCGTGGTGCTATAAAAACAATGTAGACCTTCGAGTTTAACAAGGGGTACATAAGCTTTGAAAATAAGGAGGAACGGGTCATTATACCCCTAGCTGATGGAAAATCAACACCCTATCTTTTGAACCCCGGGAGAAGAGGTCCTTGATAGAATATATGTGCCCTTAATCGGGATCCAGAGATCATTCACCCTACGAGAGGGAATTATCCGGTTTGAGGATGCTCGGTTCGTAAGTGATACCACAAGTATAGCATGCGATAATTATGCGCACGGGACATATGAGTTGGTCGAGAGGCATTTGAGAGGATCAAGATAACTAAGGTAAGTAAGGCGCGCATAGTCAAGGCGCACAGGCGGAAGAAGATTGCTAAGTATTCCAGAGATGCCCACCCTGAGATATTTTTACGGGAGATGGAAGCTCAGTGGAAGAAGCAGGATGAGCGACGAGGGATGTTGAGTTATGTCTTGCTTGGCACAACAACAAGATGGTGGGCTACACATAGCGAGAACCTCTTGGAATGGCACGAGATGAGAATTTCCTCTCTCATGCGGTTCTCTAGAAGCAACGCACCCACTATCATCAAGGACTATCATGGCAAGGAATCCACCTCTTTCCATATTCAGGAGTGTGAGAAGACCTAGAGAGAAGGTGCGAGAAGCTTTACCACCATCCTTGTGGGTACACAAACTATATTCTACATTGCGGGGGTTGTGCGCACGCCTGGTACATTCACTCTAAGACACACCGCCAGACTTTTAATTGGCAAGAGTTAGCGGTCAATCTTCTTCAAACATTTGAGTATCAAAGTATGAAGCCGAGTAGTAGACAAGGCGTTGCAGATTGTCAAGTGCCTTACCATGGGGGATAGTACCATGGCGAGAAGATAAAGTCATTGGACTTGCTTGGTAAACTTGATTTAGGGGTGGACTTTGAAGAAGAGGAGGTAGAAGAAATTCAACTTGAGTGCGCGTGTCTGGAAAATGAAAAGGGAAAGATGGTATATGTAATTGATGCGGAAGAGGCGGAAGGCACGGATGTTAACCATTTTGTGGGGACACGCGAGTAGCGAGATAGTGTTCATGATCGTGCACGCGCATACCATGAATCTTTGAAGACAAAGAAGGTTAAAATCGGTTCGGAGGAAGATCCTAAGGATGCCATCATTGAAGACTCTTGGTCGAGAAAAATAAGTCTCTAAGATCATTGATCTTTTGCGCGAGTCGAGGATTTCTTCCCCATGCGGTACCATTAGCTTAAAGGCGTCCACCATTCCTTAGGGGAGATGAAGATAAAGCTGAAGGACGGTGCGCGCTGGTGAGTGAAAGAGACCCTTTTGGATGAATCTAAATTTGCGCGTGAAGGTAAAGGAAGAGATAGACAAAATGATAGCATCTCGGTATCATTGAGGTCGTGGAAGAATCGAGAATGGATAAGTCCAATGGTGATTAGTATCGAAGGATGGGAGGATAAGGATCTGCGTGGATTATAGGGAATTGAACGCGCGGTTTGTGTCATTGATTCTTTTCCCACCCCTTCATCGAAGAAATTCTCGGAGGAGTAGGTGGGTGCAAAATCTATTCCTTACGAATGGATTTTAGGGTACCACCAAGTCCGGATTGCAAAAGGAAAACCAGGAGAAGACAACTTTCGCCACTAAATGGGGATGTTTTACATACGGTCATGCCTTTTGGACTAAAGAATGCACATGTTGTTTTTCGCGCATAATGGTTCGGGCGTTCCAGGACTTCATCCACAAGTTCCTTGAGTTTATCCGGATGATTGGATGGTTTATGCACTTGTCAAGGACCATTGTGATAATCTAAGGTTGATGTTTGAGAGGTGTCAGTAGTTGAGGATATCTCTCAACATTAAGAAATGTGTATTTACTTACCCCTTTGGGACACTTTGTTGGGACACATCATATGTAAAGAGGGCTTGTTAGTAGACCCTGCCAAGGTTACAATTATTGTGGGATTGGCAGAGCCTACTAGCTAGAGCGTCATGCACGGATTTCTTGGGCATACGAGGTATTATAGGAAATTCATCAAAGGATATGCCAAGATCGCCGCGCCGTTAGAAGAATTACTTAGACATAAAAGTGCCTTCCATTATGGAGAGGCACTGAAGGAATTTGACACTTTAAAGGATAGGCTTGTCACCGCGCCTATTCTACGGTTTCCTTTCGGGGATAAGCCGTTCCATGTTCATGTGGATGCCTCTAGGACACCAATTGGAGTAGTACTTGCATAACCCGATGAGGGATTGATTGATCATCCTTTGTGTTTCAGAAGGAGGAAGTTGACACCAACAGAGCAAAATTATATTACAACCGAGTGCGAGGCTTTTTCAATGATCTACGCGTTTCACAAGTTCAGCAACATCTGTTGGCAACTCCCTTTATATTCTACACCGACCATATGGCACTGAAGTACTTAGTAAACAAGGCCATTTTACAAGGGTGCATATGTCGGTGGGTCTTTGTTATTTCAAGAGTTAGAGTTCACAAGTGGTTGTGAAGCCTAGGAAGAGTAATTGCAGACCGATCATTTATCTAGAATTGATTCGGGGAGGACACACGAGATCATCGAAGATACTATGCCGACACACAACTATTTAGGTTGTGGACGCGCACCCTGGAGTTAGAAGACATTGCAGTTTTTCTCAAGGAAGGCATGGCACCGAGAGGAATGAAGGCCTGGACAAGAAGAAGTTGGCCATCCGCCTGCGCCCTACATGTTGATAAATGGAGATCTCGTATAAGATGGGCCGTGATGAGGTTCTACGCTGATGCATGTTGGAGCATGAGCATGTTGCTATAATAGAAGAGGCACATGGTGGGATTGCTCGAGGACACTATGCGGGAAATGCAACCGCGCGGAAGATTCTAATCATAGGGCTTTGGTGGGAGACCATTTACCAAGATTGCATTGAGTTTTGCAAGGCTGTGACCATTTCCAGCACCTTGGAAAACCTTGGAAAAAGGATGAGATGCCCTTGCGACCAATAGCCAGTAGCGAAACCCTTGAAGTGGGCGATCGACTTTGTAGGACCAATCTCGCCAAAGAACGCAAAGAATAGGTTCAAGGTATATCATCACTTGTACTAATTATCTGACAAGGTGGGCAGAGGTAGTGCCCACTAAGGATTGTACAATGTTTATGGTCATTAGATTTTTGTGGGAGAACATAATCGCATGTATGAATGCCCGTTGAGCCCGACAAGTGATAGAGGTACACACTTTACGAATGAAATGGTGGGATTTTGTTATCGAATTCATGGTGGCCCATCACAAAACTACCCCTTATCACCCTCAAGCAAATGGAACTGCTGAGGCATTTAATAAAATACTTAGTCACATGTTGACTAAGATCTGTGATGTTGGCAGGAAGGATTGGGATGACAAGGTTTTAGCTGTGCTTTGGGCATATAGGACAACCTACAAAAGGTTGAATAAGGCCACACCATTTCAATTGGTGTTTGGTGCGGAGGATGTCCTACTAGTAGAATTCATGTTACCATCGTTGCGTATATCATGTGCAGGAGGTTTGGATGATGAGAAAGCTGCTGAAAGAAAGAATGGATGAGTTAATGAAATTGGATGAAAGATGATCATTAGCCAGGTGGAGCCATACAGCTGAAAAGGCAAAACAAAAGGCATGACATGATCATGACATTAAAAACAAAAAGTTTGAGGTTGGGTAGATGGTATTATTGTATGATTCAAAGTTTCTGTGCCATCCTGGGAAGTTGAAGGTCCATTGGTTGGGTCCCTTTATCATTTTGTACATCCTTGATTTAAGTGCGTGCCGATTCTGAAGTGCTAGATGGGACGAAATTTCTGGACACTTGATGGTAGTAGTGAAGCCCTACTATAAATAAGTCTTCTTGGTGTTTGTAAATAAGGTAGTATTGCCAGTTAGTTTAGAATTTCCTTTAAGTGCTTTCTTCTTTTGTGTTTCCCTTTCACGTTGTTGTTTTGTTTTGCGCCTTGGGCGCGTAACCTCGTTACTTTTTGAAGGTTGTGAATGCGCAGAGGACTACGCATCATTTTAGTGTGGGGTGGAGTAATGCGAAGGAAAGTGCAAGGAAGGATTGCACTGGTGAAGCCCAGGTTGAATGGCCCTGTAAAAATGAAGATAAAGAGAAAAATGATGGTTGGTGTCGGGAAAAGCCCACGATTTGGATCCAAGTACAAAGGAGAAAGAAGCGCAAAAACAACACGAGGTAGGCGAGAACAAAAATATTGAGGACGGAAGAATTTCCTTTCGCGCTGGTGACGCGCGTGCAAGAGTCTCTGTCAAGATAGATTAGTTGCGCGCTAGAAGGTTGGAGAATTGTCCACGCGGGATTAGGCACGTGAGGTAGGGCACTGAAGTTAGGTTTTGTTGAAAAATCTGTAATTAATGTGAAAGTACATTGGTAGGTGAAGTGGCATTTATTGCTAAAAAGAGGAAAATATATAAATAGAGGGGTGGACACTTCATTATTTACTTTGCGAATATGAAGAGAGAAAAGATTTTGCGAATTAGGGTTTCAAGAGTTCATCCGTGCGAAGAAAAATTGCATTGTTTTATATTACAATAAATGTAAAGTGCCATTATTTTTAGGCCTACATTTAGTTTGTATTTATTAATTTTCTTAAGGTAAATATTTTTTATTAGACAGATTTGGCCTTTATATTTACATCTCTCGATGTAGTTGGAGCTAAGTATACTCGTTATGTCGCATAAGCAAGTTTGAAAGTTTGTTTCTAAGGTCTACCACAAAGTATGTTTGATAATATTAATAAGAATATTAATATTTATCTACAAATACTAGATTGTGATAAAAATTGTGCTTGGTTGGAGTGATATGAATTTGTCACTTATTTTTTGGGTCATATGTCTCAAAGCAGGGTACTAAGAATGCTTTTAGCCTTGATATTTCCTATTTCATGAGGATGTACTTAGTAAAAGACTGAGAATTTTCCCAACAACACTAGCCAAATTCACGTAATCAATAACCTACTATTTATGACGTCGGAGGCCCACAATAGCCATAGTCGAGACATGCAATAATTATGACATGGGCAATGGTAGATATTTTACTCGATTGAGAAATTTAATGGCGACACAATATTGAGGTTGACTCGTGAAAAGACTTTATGGGGATGACAATATCATACATGAAATTAAATGACAACATTAGGGGAGAAGGGCCAATATGTGAACACCTAAAGTTTAGGGGTCCATAGGGCGAACTCCATGCCATGTAGGATTGCCAAATTTACATCTACATGGAAATAAACAATTTTCTATCTTATATTTTTGTAATTATATTTTAATATTACTTGCTTCCATATCATCATCAAAGTGAATATGTCGAAAAAAACTCTATTACTAGTGGAGACCAAAAATGGTTCACAACATGATGGTGGTTGAAAATTAATAACAAAATAAAAGATGGAAATGAGATATGTTTTGGTGGAGTTTGGTGCACATGGGAGATAAGGATGGAATTCACGTTTACCCACTAATTGATGTTCCTTAGACTACATTTACACTGTCCACATGACTCGTCAACTCTTGCTTGTATGTGTTACTATTTTTATCGAATCTTGCTTATATTCATTATTGTTTTCTATTGCCTCTTTTCTATGTAAGGATCCTTTCCATGTCATTCCATTCCTTCTCTCTGATTGAGGACATAGCGATGCAGAGCCATTTCAATCCATATGTGAGTTTTCCATCTTATATCCACAATTTTTTGAACAATTTTCCTCTCATACCATAGTTTTTGAACCTATATTATGTATCCTATATAGAGCCAAGTATTTTGTAGGAACTTCCTTGAAAGCCATGTCAAAAAACAAAAACAAACCCTCCTTAACAAGTAGTCTATGATAGAAATAAAATGACCCCATCGTTACCCGTAGATGTAGAAACAAGTACACAATTTTCCATGACTCACTCCACTTAAAGAAGATATGACAATATAAGCAATATGTGAGCCATTCCAGTCGACGTCTCACAGTAATATGACATCCCCACCAATACACAACTTGTAGCCCATACTAGATCTATGAAGAAAGAAGAAGAAAGATAGGGTAAAGTTATGTTTTAGTTAACGTTACCCTATGAATAAGTAGATTATAAAAAAAACATTTCCAAAATAAAAAAGAAAGATGTATTCTAGACTACAAAAGTTACATTCATGAAGAATGTGCATCCAAAAGTTGTATATAAAGGGAAATTTGAAATTATAAGCGGTAGATATGAAAACTAACATGTAATTTCGATAAAAACATGCACCCTTCGTAACTTAATAGAAGTATCTCTTCATACAAAATCAAGAGTAACCATGCACCCTTCAAAACTTAATAGAAGTATCTCATGATACAAAATCAACAGTAACCAAATCTAGGAAAACAAGTGAATACATATTACCAATATAGAGAATAAGTATCCAATCAAAATGGAAGACATGGATCAAGGTGGAAGGTCTTTTTAATCAAAGGTTGAAAATAATTTTGGGATGATCTTGTGGCTACAATTATTTGATTTGATATTCACATCTATTTTTTACCTTCAAGTTTACATTTTTTTGGTTTTTTTAATGGATGAATTAGAATCTTGACAAGATTGTATGTTTTTATCGTACATGTATGCATTAAAATTTGGATATGACAAATGTGGTTGTTGAACAAACAATGTTGGAATATGGAAAGAGAAGTATTGGATAACGAAATAGTCAAATCAACAAATGGATATGATGGTTTTGTCAATTATTATGATGTACTTATACATTCCTTTTTGTAGTAAATGAAATTACCAATTAATTTTTATCGTGCACTTAAAAATAGTGAGATGTTGACCTAATCCACCAATAATTTATGAATAAACAACTTTTTAAACTTGGACGTTCAAAATTTTAGTTTACATTCAATCAATTATTATTAGATATTTCCAATGCAAAATGTTGTTCAAGTATTGGGATTGGGATTTTGCGTGCACACACATTCCCAATAATTCCCTTCTCCAATCACAAAACCTACGAGGAGTTTTTCAATTTTATTTTATAAAATTAAAATACTATGAGTGTAGTGTGAAAGAAGAAGAAAAAATATATTTTACTATTCACGAGGCTACCAAAGATAGCCTATGGGACAACAAATCTTGCTAAAGATCTTTCGGCATTCGAATCTCCTATTGGTGTAATGAAATTACTTGTATAATTCAAATTAAGAGCAACAATAGAACACCAAATAATACAATATTTTAGAATAATGATCTCAATATGCAATTAGAATAGCTTCGCCACTTGAGGGGCAACCTCCAAACCATATAATAAGACTCAAATGCTCAAATGATAATGAAATACTACCTATAATCCCCTATATATACTATTCATATGTTATGGCCATCACCAAGGCAGACCTATTAAGCATGAGAAAGTATAAATGATTTAATAAAATGATATGGTAAGCCACAAGTCGGCTACTCATATCCTAATACAAGCAATAGGTTAAGGGCGTAGCATGCCCTTTCCTTCAAACCAACGTTGTCCTCACGCGTTGAATAATCCTGGATGTTGCTGCACGGAAAACCTTCATCCTCCCAGGTGGCGTCTTCTATGCTCAAACTCTTCCACTTGATCAGATATTCCTTAATGTCTCTAGTTCTCAACCTCTTAGTACGTGTTTGCGAGAATCTCTCTCGGCTCCAAAATGATTCTTCCTTCCTCGTCAAGTTCTAGTAACTCTGTCTAGGCTTCAAATTTCTGTCCAATAACCTTCTTCAGGCATGAAACATGGAATATCTGGGTGTATGTGTGAAGATGGAGGCAACTCTAGTTTATAAGCAACACTACCAATTTTCTGTAGAACCTGATAAGGGCCATAATATTTAGGAGCAAGTTTGTTTTCCTTTTTCTATTACTTTAGGGACATCTATTTGTAAGGCTGGAGATGTACAAAACCTAGTCACCAATTTCAAAATGTCTTTCACTACAGTGTTGATCTGCTTGTTGTTTCATCCTGTTTTGTGCTAATGCTAAATTCTCCTTCAAACTAGCCAAAACCTGTTGTTGATGTTGAATGTGTTCCTCAACATCTCTGACCTTAGTTTGCACCCTCAAGGAGGAAGTGATAGAAGGTGGATGGTAACCATATAATGCTAAAAATGGGGTCATTTGAGAAGAGGTATGAAAAGATGTGTTATACCACCATTCTGCAAGTGGTAGCCATTTAATCCACCTTTCTTGCTTATCTGATACAAAACAACATAGATACCCCTCTAAGCATTTGTTGACCACTTCTTTCCCATCAGTTTGAGGATGATAAGATGAACCGTGAGCTATTGAGTACCCAAACATGAAAATAATTCCGTCCAAAATTACTTGTGAAAATAGGATCACGATCACTTACAATTATCTTTGGGGTTCTATGTAGCCTTTAACTGTCTCCAAAAAAATAGCTACGATCAGATCAAGTTGCAAATGGATGTGATAGGGTACACAAATGGGCATATTTTGTGAGCCTATCCACAATCACGAAAATAACATTCTTACCCTCTGAACAAGGCAATCCAGTGATGAAATCCATGGAGATCTCCTCCCATCTCTGGCTAGGAATTGGTAAGGGTTGCAACAGACCTAGTGTCTTAATTGTTTCCCCTTTGTTTTGTTGGCACACTAAACACTCTGATACAAACTTTTGTACATCCCCCTTGAGTCCTTCCCAAAATAATTCTCTTTTTATTCTATGATATGTCTTAAAAAACCTAGAGTGTCCTCCAACAGGTGAGACATGTAGCTCTGCAAGAATCTTATGCTTCAACTCAGAATCTTTACTCAAGTATAACCTATCCTTGTACCATAGGGCATTACCTTTCCACTCAAATTTGTTATATGTCATAGATCCTTGCTTGATATTCTATATTAGAGATTATGTATCCTTATCTTGATTCCATTCCAATCTTTCTTCATCCACCCAATCATCGTCAACATGGACATTCCACATAGTAAGGCATCTGCGGATGTATCCCTTCCAACGACAACGCATCGCCTACTACATTTTCTTTATCCTTTTTGTATATGATTTGAAAATCATAACCCAACATTTTTGTTACCCACTTTGTTGTTCCTCGATGATAACCTTTGCTCCAAAAAGTATTTGAGACTATCATGATCGGTTTTTACCTTGAAGTGTCTACCCATGAGATAGGGCCTCCATTGCTTGACCGCATGAAGAATAACCATCATTTCTTTCTCATCAGACAGGTGCTCAATGCAGATATTTTCCTTTGAATTGGTGACTCTCAAATGCAATTGGTCTTCCTTCTGCATTAGAACCGCTCCCAATCCCGATCTTGAAGCGTCACATTCAACAATGAAGGTTTTTGAGAAGTTGGGAGTAGCAAAATCTGGGGGTGCTTGCACATGGCTTCCTTGGTTGCTCAAAGGATTTAGTGGCTACATCTGGTCCAATGGAAGGCATCCTTCTTTAGCAATGTAGTGAGTGGGGTGCTTTATTCTACCATATCCTCGCACAAATCTTTCCGTAGTACCCTGTTAGTCCTAGGAACCCACGAAGATTTTTGAGATTTTGGGCCTTGGCCATTTCACCATAACTTTGATCTTCCGAGGATCAACTTTGATGCCTTCATGGGATACAATATGACGCAAGTACTCTACCTCTTGTACACCAAAAGAACATTTGGATGGATTTGCATACAGAGTATGTTTGTCCAAAACTTCCAACACTTTATTTACATGTTGTAAGTGTTCTTCCCATGTCTTATCAGTAAATCAATATGTCATCAAAGAAAAATAATACAAATTTCCTTAAAAATGACCTAAAAATAGTGTTCATCAAGCTTTGAAATGTTGAGGTGCATTTGTAAGACCAAAAGGCATTACCAAAAACTCATAATGGCCCTCATGAGTCCCGAAAGCCGTTTTATGAACATCTTCCTCTTTATCCTAATTTGATGGTACCCTAACGAAGATCTAATTTTGTGAAATAAATAGCACCATGCAATTCACCAAGTAAATCATCAATTATTGGAATAGGAAACTTATCTTTGATGGTGTACTTGTTGAGTTCTCGTAACTGGACACATCCTCCATGTTTCATCCTTTTTACGTACCATGACCACCGGTGAAGAATATGCACTGCTATGCCCGATGATACCGCCTTCAACATTTCCTCCACCATTTTCTCGATCTCACTTTTATGGGAATATGGGTATCCGTATGGTCTAATGTTAGGTGTTTGGCCCCCTGGAATCAATCGAATGGCATGATCACGATTCCTAATCGGTGGTAGTTCCTTTGGAATTACATAAAAATAGATGAGTGAGCATCCACAATCTTCGAAGATCGGGTGGCATCAAGACTCGTAATTTGTACTTCTATGGAAAATAACTTTGCTATAAATCCATCCACTCCTTTTTTGAGAACCTTCTACATTTGATGAGAGCTAATAATCTATGGAGACTTAGCTACCATCCCATTCAATTGTATTGTCCTTCCATCTGAATGAAATCGCATGAACAATTCTTGGAAATTCATCTCTATAGAGTACTAAGGTGTGAGCCATTAGACACCCAAAACAATATCTCGCCCTCCCTTAGAAATAGTAAACATAGGTGAGTCTAACATGTAGTCACCCATGGAAAGCTTGATACTATGGCACTTACCTGTGCACTTGACTGTCCCACCATCCGCAATCATAACTTGCATTTATGGAGCTGGGTAAATAAAACAATTGAGGCGGGCAGCTAACTTACTATTTATGAAGTTATGAGTACTCCCGAGTCAATCAACACCGTCACCTTCTATTTTTTGAGATAGCCAATAAACTTGAGTGTTTGAGGAGTACTAATACCCGACAATGCATGGCAAGAAAATTGTAGGTGGTGATCCTCTACTTCATCTTCTACTGGTTCCTCAGCCTCTCCTATAATTTCAGCTTCCTCATCATCCTCATTACCTCCGTCAATATAGAACAACTTCTTCTCAACACATTTGTGTCCTGGTCCATATTTTCTATCACAGTTAAAACATAATCCTTTTTGCTCTCTTTTCTTTCATTTGTTGAGGAGTCGGTCTAATTGGCCTAACAAATGAAGGGGAAGAGATACTACGGTCTCTCGGTGTTAATGAAAGGTGGCCTCCTACTACAAAGAACTTTTTCCTCCGCACGATGTTCCATGATAATAGAATCGAAAGCTTGATTGGATTAAACATACATACCTCATGCTCAATGTGGTCCTTAAGACCCCAAGAAACATGTCATTCAAATTCTCTTCCGGAATATTCTCCACCCTTAAGGATAGGTTTTGGAATTGATGCACATAATCTTTGATTGATCCTGTTTTTCGTAACTTTGCTAATTGACTAAAGTAGTTCTTTGAAACACTGGAACTATAGTGCAATTGTAACTCCTCGGTAAAAACTGTCCAAGTGACACCTAGACCATTCTTTTGCCTCTGTGCACATAACCATCGATACCAAACAAATTAGTCGGGTTCAAGATATAAGGATGCCAATGTCACCTTTTGTCCTGATGGTGTTTGATGTAACTCAAAGAAGTTCTCCATTTGATTTATCTAATTCAGTGGATCCTTACCATCAAATTTGTGCATATCCACTTTCAACATCATGTTTTGTGGTTGCGAATAAGTTTGATTCTGATTGGACTGGAAAAGTGATCCAATATGGTTATTTTGTCCATGATTTTGAACGGAAGGATCTCCTTGGTTGATATGGGCTAGATTTGGGCCATACTTGGTTACCCTTTACATGTTGCATGATATCATCTAACCAATGATTGATTTGGGTGTCTCTCTTTAGAGGCCATCTCAAATTGTACATTTCGCTCATACTCATACTCAAGTTGGCTCACCTTATGATCAACTAAGGTAAACCCTAGTGTTGAGGAATCTGTATTTACCCCTTCTAACTCCATCTCTTCAATCACTACCCCATATTTATCTGGGGTTTTACCCTGGAGTAACCGGATTCTTTTTTTGCTCTTGTGGAAGGCCCCGCCATGATGTCAAACCTTAGGGTTTAGGGTTTTGATACAATTTCGGCCGAACAGGAAAAAACACAGAGAAGATACTAATACTATTTTTTTGAGAGCTTTCTGAAAATGTAAATAACTTGAAAATTTTCCACAATTTGCACCCTAGGGAGTGATTTTATGAAAAACCCTAAATTTGTAATAACTTTTGTAAAATAAATCAAAAAAGTCTGAAATTTTCAGGGAACCTTACTTGAAATGTTTTTCAACTTTGGTAAAAAATATCTCCTACCAATTCACTCTGGTTCGTAATATGTGGTGGAAACAAAAAATTAGGGATTTTGCCTAATTTTGGCCCAGATCGCAACTCTGATACCACTTGTAATGAAATTACTTGTATAATTTAGATTAAGAGCAACAATAGAACACCAAATAACACAATATTTTAGAATAATGATCTCAATATGCAATTAGAATAGCTTCGCCACTGGGGGCAACCTCCAAACCATATAATAAGACTCAAATGCTCAAATGATAATGAAATACTACCTATAATCCCTAGATATACTATTCATATGCTATGGCCATCACCAAGGCCGACCTATTAAGCATGAGAAAGTATAAATGATATAATAAATTGATATGGTAAGCCACAAGTCACCTATTCATATCCTAATACAAAGCAATAGGTTAAGGGCGTAGATTGGTGAGTTTGATGATCAGCTCCTTGTTTTTTCAACCATATTCTCGTTGAAAATATCTTGAAAGGAGGCAATAGCCAATCGTGCTAGCAAACTGGGCCCTAATGTCGTTATAAGCATTACATTCCAACATGAAATGTTTCTTTGATTCCACCGCACTAGACGTGCAAAAGACACAGATTCTCTCTTCCCATGCCTCTTTAGGTCTTTTCCATCTTCTTGTTTCACACCGAAGATGATGTGAATTAGTTCTCAATTGAGCTATGAAGATCTTTGCTTTCCACGAGATATTAGCCCCTATAAAAGCCTTTTGTTGATGATCACATGTAGAGTTAAATTCCTCCAAATAATACCTCTTCTTTCTCCCTAACAACTTTCCCCACATAACTTGGGAATTTGTCTATAACAAAAGTTTTTATCTCTTGACTATTATTAGGACATGCATTCAAGTAAATGTTCCATTTTAAAGCCATTTGTTGTTTTGATTCATCCATGACTTCTTTCTTTCTCCAAAACTCATTGAGGACAACCTTAGGCCATCTACTACCTTCCATTTGCTCGATATTTTTAAAATATGTTATGAGACGAACCATAACAATAGCTTCTAGAGGTACAACCCCTGTTTCAGCTAGAAGAATCTCATATGGGACCGAGATCTTTAATTTGAACTTGTTAGTAATCATGCTTTTTTAATCCTCTCAAATTGTTTCCATCTTGAGTTTGAAATGTTCTAGCCCAAACCTCACATCCGTAAAGCACCACTAGAGTCACTAAAAGCCCAAACAAAGTCTGCATAGTTTTCCAATCCCATAATTCTACCTCTCTGCATTTGTTTTGGAAAGCATAAAAACTCTCCACCCCTAAAGTTCTCTTTTTGCTACAAATATCTAGATGAGCTAGTTATTAAAGTCTAACCCAAGATATTTATACTCTGCTACTTCCTCTAAAATGTTTTCATCAAAATAGAAATCATATCGAGTTCTTTTCTTTCTATTGGAGAAGATCATAATCTTGGTTTTATTGGTGTTGAATTGCATCCCCACTTCTTTGCAAAAGTGCTCAAGCACACATAAATGCTTTTGAAGGCCTTGAGCGGACCTAACAATCAAGATAAGATCATCAACATAGAGGAGAAGTCTTACACCATACTCTCCTAGGCGAACACCATCTTCACTCTGCATATTTAACCATTCCTCAAGTTTGTTGATATATAGGCCAAATAAAGTAGGCGATAATGGACATCCTTGTTTAACCCCAATATCACTCCTAAAACTTTTTGAGATACTAGTTTGAGTTCTAATTTTGACTCATACCTTTTCATAGTCTATGAACAACTGCTCTGTGATGCATTATATTCCTAGGGACTGTGTCAAAAGCCTTAGGTCAACAAAACAAGAGTAAGCTTCCTCTTTGTCATTTCAAAATTTTACAATATGTACCTTAAAAGTGATACCATGATCTCTTGTCGAATACTTAGGTTTGAACCTACTCGCCCTTTTACTCTCTTGCCTTTTTGTTCTCCCCACTTGCTGATTCTGCATTCTACCATGTGAGGAGTCGGAAAATCTTTCCCCCATTTTAAATACTCTCCTGATAAAACAATGAAGAATATAGAACACCACAACGATTACAAAGAGGAAACCGGGTATTGAAGACAACAACACTCGGATCTGCTACTTGTAAAGTTCAATATGACCGAAGTAACTGAAATAAATCGAAGTTCTGAAGCCTGTAATTAATTCAGGCTATGAAAAAGTTTTCGACCTCAAAATCATATAACCACCAGTATCACGGAAGGGAAAGAACCTGAACTTGTTGACCATGCAGCTAGTAAGGTAAAATCCCATGGTATGATCACATTGTGTCTTCGCAGTACATTTCGCCCACGTTTTCTGTTTGACGATTTGAATATTGATGTTGTATTTATATGCTGCTGTCTTGAATTTACAGTTCGGTGAAATGCCCCCATTCTCAGTTTGGTGTCCCGGCAAGTTTCAGATCAGTATATGAAGTGGGAAATGTAGCACAAGTTAGAAGGGCACATTTGAGGTCAGTCCATCATCCAAGGGCGTTGATGATCAACATTGTAATGCAGCATAGGGCTGATGGCAGGTATGCGCACATCCACAATGACTCTATTCGCATTAAATTGCTTGTTCCATTTGAGTGCCTTAGCTTGATGGAGACAGGCCTAAATCCAGTTGGATAAGACCTAAACATACATAGCAAACTGAAGATTGAATAATGACAGTAGTTGGGGACATCACAAAATAGATATCATGGAAGAAGGCACTTACTCCTCGATTAGACCCCCAAGTCTCCTAGCCAGGTATAATTGCATTATTGACTTGGAATCTAAATAGTCTCTTGTTCAATTAATATGCTAAGCTGATTGGGTAACCACTAAACAGAGATAGTAAACTGAAAATTAATACGGTACCTAGGTCGAAATGTTTAATTTATGCAAGTAGTTGTGGATCGCACAAAATGGGCATTAGGAAAGAAGAAACTTTATGGGTCACCAATGCTCAACTCTTTGAGTCTTTACCAAACCTCTCTATCGAATGGAATCTAAGTAGTCTTGTGTGCTGAACCGATATACTAAGCTATCTGGATTAGCCCTAAAAATGCATAATAAATGGAGAACTAATAGGGTAGTTCCACAATGGACATGGCTAATTTATGGCAGTAGTTGGCGATTACACAGAATGTGTAATGTATTGAGAGGTACTTCACGGGTGATAAATTTTGAAGTTTCTTAACCAGACATATTTTCTGTATTACATTTAGATGTAAGCAGTTTTGTACGTTGAACTGATATGCCAAGCTAAAAGCCTGATTGGTTAAGCCTGAAAAACACATTATTAATTGAAAACTAATTCAGCAGTTCAACACAATTGATTTAAGGCAGCAGTCGGGGATTGCACAATGCGGGTATCAGCCATGGAGTCACTTTATAATTTCTCAACTCTTGCAGCCACACATATTCTGTATCGGATTGTGATCTAGTAGGCCTGTGTTGAATTGACATGCCAAGCCAATTGGTAAACCCTAAACAGACATAGTAAGCTGAACCATTTTGGTAGGTCGACATGGTTGATTTATGGCAATACATGTGGGTTGCACAAAATGGCTATTAAGAGATAACACACTTCACGGGTGATCAATGTCCAAGTCTCTTGAAGAGACATATTTGCTTCATTGAATTGGGATGTATGTAGTCTCGTGTGTTGAACTGATGTGCTAAGGCATACTAAACAGAGAACTAATTGGGCTAGTCGGCAGTAGTTGGGTTTTGTACAGAATGAGTAGTGGGCAAAGATGCACGTAATGGTGAGAGATGCCTGTCATTTGACTAGACATCTTTCCTTTATTAATTGTGATCTAAGTAGTGGTGCTTGTTGTTGAACTGATATGTCAAGCTGTCTGGGTAAGCCCTAAACACGCATGGTAAACTGAAATCAAAACTGTGTGGGTCAACATAATTGATTTATTTCAGTAGTTCGGAGTTGGAAAAATTGGATACCATAGAGAGAGACACTTCATTAGTGCTAAACTCCTAATTCCTTTGACAAAGGGTACTTGCTTTATTGAATTGGGATCTACATAGTCTTACGCGTTCAACTGATATTGATCCGAAATTGGATTGTGTACATCATCAATATCAGTTGGTTGAGTCAATCAACCGCTAATGAGACTAAATAAGTGTTTGAGACACGTTCCAATCTCATAAATGCAGGTTCTTGAGAAACAATGCAGAAATAGAGAACAGTCACACCATGATCATTCATGAGGGTGACCATAAGCAAATGATTGTCGTGATGGTCACTTCCAAGGTGACCATTAGAAAATGATTGTCGACATGGTCACTTCCAACTTCCAAGGTGACCATTAGCAAATGATTGTTGACATTGTCTCTTCTCGGGGTGACCATAAGCAAATGATTGTTAACATGGTCACTGCTCAGGATGGCCACAAGTAAATGATTATTGACATGGTCGTTCGCGAGCGTGACTGTAAATGATCACTTAGGGTGACCATGAGCAACCTATCTTCCTTGTAGTATTTTCCTACGGTGACCACAAGACATGGTCACTCACTAGGTGATCATGTGTCAACAAGACAAGAAGAGTAATGGCTACAAATGGTGTTGCTTCTAGTTCTCCGATTTCCGGGCTTTTTGTTTGAGCCTAAGACATGTTGTAATTGTATAGATGAACCTGTGAAGATCCAAGGAAATCGATGAATGGAATGAGTTGAAGGCAATTCATACAAACATTTAAACTTCAGATACATGGTGTAGACTGACTTCTGAGATTGAAGAAGACTACACAGCTGAGATGGCTGAGGATAATAGTCATGTTTGCTGAGGAAGCAAATGATCCACAATAGATTGCAGATAGCATTTATAAGTGTAGGATGCTGTTGATTGGTGTCGGGGTCCTTGAAGGCATCAAGAAGGTGGTAAGCTTTCAAAACTGCAAAGAAGATAGTTGAGATAAGGAAGCATGGCTCCACTCTTCTGGAGTTTTCCCTCATTGGGTTTCTCCAGGGTAATTTCTTGTGTCTATCTTACTGCTTCACATGTGGTTGATTCATTTGTTGCTTGCTTCTATTTCCTGCAATTAATTCACCATCTCAAACACCTAAGATAGCATAAGAACCAACAAAATGTATGAATTCAAGCATAATACTTGTTTATGACTACAATTTGGAGTTTAATTCAGTCTCACATGAAGTTTAAGAAAAGACATCCTTGTGGACTGTTGTTTTGTGGGTTTAAGGAGACTCACATGTTTTGGTAGTAGCATGGTTGGAGCATGAAACATAATATGCAGATGAATGTAGCATGTGTAAAGTTGCATAATGCAATGTATGATGTAGATGACAGTTGTAGAGCTGTAGAAAGTATCAAATTGTAACCTAAGTGCTGTTTCAATAGCATAGAAGTTGGAAACAACACACAAAAAGTAAATCCGTGTTCACGAATCGTGCGATGGACTATCCATGTTGAATACGAATCACATGTTTTGGTAGTAGCATGGTTGGAGCATGAAACATAATATGCAGACGAATGTAGCATGTGTAAAGTTGCATAATGCAATTTATGATGTAGATGACAGTTGTAGAGCTGTAGAAAGCATCAAATTGTAACCTAAGTGCTGTTTCAATAGCATAGAAGTTGGAAACAACACACAAAAAGTAAATCCGTGTTCACGAATCGTGCGATGGACTATCCATGTTGAATACGAATCACATGTTTTAGTAGTAGCATGGTTGGAGCATGAAACATAATATGCAGACGAATGTAGCATGTGTAAAGTTGCATAATGCAATGTATGATGTAGATGACAGTTGTAGAGCTGTAGAAAGCATCAAATTGTAACCTAAGTGCTGTTTCAATAGCATAGAAGTTGGAAAAAATACACAAAAAGTAAATCCGTGTTCATGAATCAAATGCGATGGACTATCCATGTTGAATACGAATCAGATAGGACTGCAAACAGCATGCGTTTCAATGTTACAGTACAATTGATATTGACAAATAGTTTGTAGTACTTATGAAAGCATTTGGTAGCCTAGAGAATAATGCATAGACAATGGTAAGGACTCTACTTATAAGCCAGGTCCATTTCCCTTTGCTTCACATATTCTTCTTGCATTCAAATTGGCAATATGGGAAATCAATTGGCAACTTCTAGTGCATCCATTATGTTTTTTATTGTACATCAAAGTAATAATTGTTCACAATATAATTGTTACAATTCCCCTATTGGCAAATGTAGGATCCTGTTACAAATTTTGAACATCTCCATTCAGTCCATCATAGAAAAAGTCACCCTTAATTCACTAGCATGTTTTAAAGCATTCCACTATGAAATTTTGAACATCCCCTTTGGGTCCCTCCCTAAAAAAATTGCACTTGTCTTGTTGGTAGCTTTGGTGAAAGCAGAATGTCCTCCAATGGGAGAGTGATGCAAGAGTAGCCAGGTTCATAGGGAATTCTAGATCAACCAAAAATAGTCTAAATAGTTAGAGTCAGATCTGTTGCATTTTGTTTTGCATTATGTGTTGTTGGTTGGCCACGTTGTGAAGAAAGTGTGTTGTTGGCGGGCCACGATGTACTAGTGTTGCATTATGTGTTGTTGGTGTTGTGCACAATCCTATTACACAATTTCTAGTCTATTGTGCAAGCCGCAAGTCTAGTCTTTGAAGGCCTCATAAGCATATGGGGAGCCCATGAAATACTAAGGATAGCCACTTAAGCCAACGGAAGTTGCAGGATACTAAAAACATGTTTTGGAAGCCACAAAGTACTAATGAGGTGGTGCAATATTATGTTTATGTTTCAAGCCACAAAATCGTTGAAGCCGCTAAACACTACAAATTTGTTGGAAGCCGTGAATTATTGAAGATTGATTGTTTGAAGCTGCAAGTTTCAGAAAGGCTGACTAGTTTTGTGTTAGGGTTATGTAATGGGTCCTTTGGAGCATTTGAATTCCGTAATTTTAGGAGTCTTAGCGTGTTGCATTGGGTGGCTTGTATACCTATATAAGTAAATGCCCATCACCTAGTTGTTTGGAGCGAAGTTTGATTTAGCTTAGCTTTGTGGATGCGTGCTTAAGGCTCATAAGCAGTGTGTATTTGACAATAGAATGATTATATGATGTATTGATTGTATTGTTGGAGGTCGGTTTGTGTGTTTTGTGTCTTTGAGTTTATGAATTGAAGTCTTGTTTCCTTTCAATGTTTCAAATATGTGTTCATTTGATCTTCTTGCTTGTGCATAATCATTTTGTTTGGTTTATTTTTGATCCAAAACAAGATTTTTGAAAAGTTATATTTGGAAAGTCGTGAAAATCTATTTTGAATAGTTTTTGGCAGCTTTTATCATTTTGCATATTTGGGTGTCTTGAAGCATTTTTGGGCTTTAGACTGTACAATGATAACTGAAGTGCTATTGTTGTAGCGATGTTTTTTGAGTTCATTCCATCATCTTTCCAACGGATCCTATTGTTAGAAAACCAAGTCAACGGGCTAGAAGATATGACTCCAACAAGGAACACTGAATAAAATAATAGTAACAATAGGTTAGATTTCGGATTTTTTTCACTTATGTCTTTTCAAATCCATCCTTAAGGTGGATACGAATGGTCTTTATATAGGATGACCTTTTGGTTCCCATCTAGAACCCTTCATATTCTATTTTTAGTAGTTTTTCATATTCTTCATTATATAGCTATAAAGTAGCTTATTTTGAATAAAGAGAGAGATCTCCGGGCATACATCTCTCTTATGGAGTTTGCTAGTTTGTATACATTTCAAATTGCAATAAAATTAGTTTGTTTCTACAACTATTTCATTGTGAATTGATTGTTATAACACATTAAGCACCATCGTTAGTGTGTTGTCCACCAGGTTGCAGCCTCAATCCGGATTAGTGGTATCAGAGCAAGTTTGTTTCACTCTTGCATGTCAGAACGCATGAGGTCAGAATACCAGAAGCACGTGTCAAGACTCACGATCCTTTGAATTACCTTCCTTGTTGCTTCAAACGACCTCAAGCAATGCAAGAGGAAATGAGAGATCCCTTTAAAGAATTACTTGATGAAGCCCTTGAGAGGCTAAAGAAGGAAGATGATGGCACAATTTGCCGATGTCTTTTCACGGGTCATCCTGCAACCAGCCCCACCTCCACAACTACACCCACATCAAGTAGAACCTTCGGGGCTTGACACATTCAAGGTACAAGTAAATTTTGACATTCCATAGTTTGAAGGAAAAATTGATGTTGATGAATTAGATAAATGGCTCAATCAACTAGAATCATATTTCTCTATCAATAATTTCTTTGATGATGAAAGATAACGTTTGCACTTCTAAAAGCATATTTGCATGTCAATAGTCACACGAGATCTCATTTCCCACATCATCTTCTTGCAAAATGATGCGAATCATGGCGAGAGTGTTTGCATCATTAGCATGAACTGTTCGTTGGAGCCTCTTATTTAAAACAACCCCGCCTAGAAGCTATCTGTTACATTTTCATCCCCTATTTCCATTTTTGAGGTGTTCACACGTGTTAGAGAGTGTTTAAAGTTGCATACTTAGTTTTGTTTAGAGAATGAGAATAGTGGCTTTAGTAGGATGAGCTTATTGACTTTCCGATTCCAATTTGGATCATAGCTCCCCAATTAGGACGATTTTGGTCCCCAAAGGCTCGAGACTTGATAGATGAGGGAACAACTACCCAACTTTATCCTTTGAACACTTGTCTTTGCTTGGCAATTGTCCTTTCAAATCTACTTGCCAACTTTCGTACTTCCATCTCCTTGATGTCCCCACCTTTTGTAAACCATCATCCTCGGGCAACCCCTATTGAAAATTTGGTGAGAGGACTTCAATGAAAGGAAACAAAAGACCTTCTTCATCATCTAGCATAGAAGATGCGGAGAGACATAAGTTTCCACATTCACAATTGAATATAGCTTTATATGAGGCCGGTCTAATCTGAATGCGTGAGTGCCCACTTGTTGAAGGATTTCAAATGAACCATACCTAAGTTGTTTTGTTTTTATTACTTCACCTTGGAGTCTTACTTTGCTCAAGTATAGCTGTACCTTGTCCACAACTTTGAACCTATGCTCAACCCCATGCTGCTCATGTCTTGCTTTGTACTTAGCTTGGGACCCTTTTAATCTCTCTTGCACATGGAGGTGTATTTGCCTTATCTTCTCAATGAAGATTTCAGTATTGTGGAGTTTTGAATCCATTCGTTTTTGCTTCCTTTATGGCTGTCCCATCTCAACATCAGATGGATTCGGAGGTAAGTAATCAAAACACATCTCAAAAGATCTATAAGTAGAAGATTGTATTGCCTCTACCGTAAGAATGTTGGATATACGCCAAATTTTCAACCCGAGTCTTAGAATGCTTCCTATTATACCCTGTCAAGAGGTGCACCAATTTTCTATTTACCACTTCGGTTTGACTAGTAGTTTGTGGATGAAAAGTGGTTGACCTATTCAACCTTCTATCCATCTTCTTCCACAATGCAGTCCAAAATTTACAATGAACCTTTGTATCCTTGTATAAATGAGAGCTAGGCACACTGAAGTGGACCCAAACATTAGCAAAAAACAACTCAGCTGCATTATTGCCCCAAGAATCTTTTTACATGGAATGTAAATGCACATCTTGATAATCTAATCTACAAAAAAATCAATCAATCATGCCCTTTCTTTGACATAGGAAAATTTCCTACAAAATCGATGGATATGCTATTCCATAGTCTAGAAGGAAACAATAGCGGCATCATAGTTCGCATACTCGTACTGCAAATACTCATTAGACCCAAAAAATTTTGACTCAAAGAAAACTTGACAAGACTCGGTGAATACTCATGCAAATACTGGGAATACTTGCAACTTAAAAATACTCAAATTTTTATAAAAATCATAAATTTTAAGCAAAATATAGCTATAAAATGAATCAAATGAGTCCATAAAATGTTGGAGAAGGGTTTTCTATTAGATTTAAATACAAATACAATACAAAATCGCATCATCATGCAAATACAACAACCGGCTAATAAGTAATATGAATTTATGATGATTGTCATTGAAAAATATCATCATAAATTTCATATCTATGCAAGTTACAATATACAATAAGTTACATTTTCCTCTTCCCCAATCTAGAGAAATATTGGGGAGAGGGTCTAGTGCCTCTACTAGTCCCCACACTTGGTTGCGTCTCCTCGCTCCTCGTAGAAGGCTGCAACTTTGGCTCCAACCTGGTAGTAGATGGTGGTGGCTCCTTTGTTGCATGTTGGAGATCACCTCCAAAGATGTCATCCAATCCAATATCTCCTGCTAGTGCTTCTCCCTCCATAGCTTCCCTCTCAAAAGAAGCAATCTCATCCTCTGTAAATGCAAAGATTTCTTGTTCTTGCCCAATCCACTCGCTGTATGGATCTATCTCATCCAAATCAATAAGCTCTTCTGATGTGGCCTCCACTTTTTTTGTGCGAAGCCGAAGATTGTATTGCAGGAAAACCAAGTCATTGAGCCGTTTTTGAGTCAACTTGTTGTGCTTCTTCGTGTGAATGGCCTCAAACAAACTCCAGTTGCGTTCACATCAGAAGCGCTACAAGGTTGAAATAGAATTATGAGGGCTAGCTTTTGAAGATGCGTGGTATTTCCTCCCCAATCCTCCCACCAAGAACCTACAAACAAGATAATCAAAAGTTTATAAGTAATTAATAAAATCAAATTTGTAACTTAGTAAACATTCTAATTTTTATTACCTGGTGTCTGTGTGGTTCTCCCTTGGATAGCTAACACCGAAGAAAAGAGCCTCCTCCTAACATGTTTGTAATTTTGCAGCTCTAAAATAATGTGGTCCCTCGTCTCAACATCTGGTATCATCCTCTCAATACATGTTGAAAAGCCCTCCATAACCTCTCTCGTTCACATCTATGAAGCCATCGGAGAAGAAATACTTGGGGTTGAGGTAGTACCCCGCTGCATGAATAGTTTGGTGGAGTTGATTGTTCCACCTTCGATCAATAATCTCCCAAAAGGGACCATATCCGGTGATATCTCCCTATAAATGAATAGTTTTGGATAGACTCTTTGGCCCTATCCATGGCCTCATAAATGTACCCCATAGGGTTTTGCTCCCCATCAACCAAACACAAAACCCTCACCAACGGCTCTGACACCTACACACAAATTAAAATGTAAGGTTACAAACTTACAAATAAAGTAAAAAGTAAATAACAATATATTTATAATTTAACAAATTAAAATAAAGGAATCAACTTGAAATATAAATCGAAGTTTGAAATTACCTTGATGATCTCTATAGCTCTCTTTGCAAAGATATCATCAAAAACTATCTTTGCAACCCTCTCTCCATCAACTTTCTTTGAATATTGTGAGTCTAGCCATGCTTGACTCACAAACATTTGCTTTAATGATGTCAACAAACTAGAAATACTTTGCAACATCAAGAAGTTAGTTGCAAATATTGTGACACTGGCTCGAACAAGCTCTTTTCCCTTTGTGTGTTCTCTCATCAAGCTCATAACCCAAGGGTGATTATATATGTACTTTTTATGTTTCTTGCATCATATACAACCGGCCTCACCTAATCAATTTTGCCTATGTCCTCCAAAAGAAGGTCAAGGCAATGAGCTGCACAAGGAGTCCAAAAGAGTGATGGATGTTTCTCTCAGTAGTAGTCTCGGCCGCCACATATGTTTGCTGCATCGTTATGCCTCGTGACAACTGCACAAATTTTGTATACCCACCTTTAATACAATCTGATCGTCTCTAAAATAACACTCAAATGCTCTGCATTTTTATTATGTTAGAGGCATCAATAGACTTCAAAAACACCATCTCACCATTTGAAGCCGCTAAAAATTAATGAGGGTGCGGTTCTTTCCATCCGTCCACCCATTTGAAAGAATGGTGCATCTCGTATTTGTGCCATTGTTTCTTTTGCTCTTCTAGAATTGTAGTGGCATCTGCAACTGCACCCTTGAGCAATTTCCCACTCAAATCTTTTGGAGAGGGTGCCTTGTACCCTTTCCCTACAATTGTCAATGCTGTCACCAAGTACTCCTAGTATGAGCTCTTTGCCACATTGAATGGAAGGTTGTTGTAGTACCAGAAATTTGCACATGCTTTATCCGCTTCCTCGTGCATATCCTTGTTTCAGTTGTACCTTGCAATGAAGGTTGTGCTCTAGGTATGTTCCTTGGCACAAAAAACTATGTATGCCTTTGCTCGAACTCGATGAAGATGTGCCTCTTCCGGTTCGTATGCGTGGACCATGAGTAGAGCCCACAATTGTTGCCGCATCATCCTCTAAATCCTTTGCCATTGCAGCCCTAGGTCTAATAGCTTGTGCTATGGCTGCATGCACCCTTTCCCTCTCTAGTTTCTTCTCCTCTAGCTCTGCCAACTCTGCTTTCATCTCTCGCTTTGCCTCTTCCGTAACATTGGAGCAAACCACAACGTCCCGACAAATAATACATGCAAGGTGATACTTCAGACGATTGATGCCTTTAAAAAATGTTTTGCCACAGAAGTTGCAAACAACTAATCCTTGAACTGCTCCACATACACCATACTTCCAAGTGAGGGTATAAACATTCGCAGGAACGGTTCCTGCTAGTGATGCTGACCCAGATGCCGAACCTGATGCCATTGTTAAGCTCTAATTTGTAACACAATGCACATTTAAAAAATTATAAAAACGTAAGCTTAATTAAATTTAAAAAAATGCTTGAATAACCATATTTCACCATAATTTAATAAAAATAACATACCTACGGTTGCAAATGAGTATTAAAAATTTAAAATGATTCGCAATCACATTGAACGCATTTAAAATTACAAAACATATTCGATGAATCAATTACAATACACATATATAAAATTTAAATAATTTAGAACGAATTTGCGTAAAAAAAAAAATCCATACCTCCTGGCTGCAAATGACTATTAAAAAAGTAAAAGCATTTAATTTAACATTACATGTATTTAGAATTACAATATGCATATATAAAACTTGAATAATATATACCAAATTTTAAAAAATTTGAAAGAATTTAAAAAAAAATTTAACTCTAAATGCAATTCTCCAAATTTCCTCTTCGAATTGCTCACAAATCCATTCAACACATGCAATGCAAGCTCAAATGGTTGTGTGAATGAAAATGAAGTGCTTTGGGGCCTTATAAAGGGAAAAATCCATGTTTTTGAGTGTTTTTGGCATGTTTTACGCATACTATCCCGCGTCGGGAGTTAATGACTCGGACTCACTGAGTTTTGGCGAGTACTCACCAAGGAGTACTCCCAAAACTCGGCGAGTTATTTCGGCGATTATTCGTTTTGTATATTCTTTGGCGAGTACTTGCTGAGTTTTCTATCTATGAGCGGCATATATGATCCCAACTTTCTACTACTAGGCTTACTTGTGCTATTTAAAACATATCCCCATATGAACTTGGCAAAATCAACTTATATGTTTAGCCATTATACATATGTTATGTTATGCAAATGTGCTAATTGTTGATATACCAAAAGCACTTGTAACTTTTGAAGTATGATTTCCTTCATTGGTTGAATTCTTCTTTCTTTAGGAATACAAACCTTCCCCAACTTGTAGGGAATACCTCCTTGGATATAGTTGTATTCTTCAGGCTCAAAATCTGCACTTTTTACCCCATGTAAATGCTGAAATACATCCCCGAAATTCATATCATGCTCATATCGTTTGTTATATGCCTCATGGACAAATGGCTCAAGCCGAGATATAGTGTTCAGGGCTGAAATTAAAGGTGGTTTAGAAAACCCCTTTTCTATTTGAGAACTATTAATTGGTCTTCTTGCCATTCCTTCTCCGTGGCAAAGAAGAGAAGAAGATGGAGGAGAACATTGAGCTTCCATTTGATATGTTTTTACTAATTTTTAATATGTTCTTTTAGTGTTTTCTTTCTTATGACAGGTCGATTGGATTTTAATTAATTAATGGAAGCTAATGAAAGAAAAGAACATCTTTAAGAGGTCGGCCTTTTCTATTTGTGCATTGGCACCAAAAAGAGGATATAAAAGAAGATTAGAGGCATCATTTGGGGGAGTCTTGGCGCATTTTATTTTACTTGGGCATTGAGAGCTTGTTGCTCCTTGTTCATCCACTTGAGGACGAAAACCCTCTTGTGAGGCTTCATTGAAGGACGAAAACCCTTCATGTGGCTTGGGTGAAAGACGAAAACCCTTCATCATTGATTGGCCTTGAATTGAAGAGCTGATTTGAAGATACATTTGTAATTTCCAGCTGGTATTTGAATTATTTAGGGTGGACCGACCTACCTTAGGTAGGATTTGGAACTATTGGTGAAGAATTTGAGAAATTTGGTTTCATAATCTGATTTGTAATATTTTTAAAGGCCGGAATCTGAAGTTTGATGAATTTAGAGGGTTTCTAGACCCATATTTCATATTTTTCTTGTGGCTGCAATTTCTAGTTCATATTTAATTTCCAGCAGTGTATTCTTTAGCATTTCCTTGTGATTTTGGCTTCTAATATTCCATAAAATATATTAAAAATATTGGCGAGTTGGTTTGTGGTGTTTTGTGGTGATTTTTGGCATTTTTGGTGATAGTTCAAGTCGCTGATTTTAGTCTTTCAGTCTGCTGCAATTTAAATTTCAGATCTGCATTTGGTGTGTTTGGTTGAAACCCTCAAAAGGGTTATTACAACATAGCAACCAACTTGTTAGTCACGCCTCTTTTATATTTGATAACCAAATGAAATTTTTGCAAGAAACCTATCCATTAATAATGATGTTCTTTCTGAAATTTCGATTGTTCTTGCAAATATTGGAGTGGTGAATCATTCGTATGGATAACGATTTCGTTTCCGATTAAATAGTGCTTCTATTCCTTAACTTGTACAAGAGCATATATTTCCTTGTCTTATGTGCAACATTTTAAAATTGCTCCATGAAGCAACTTGAAATGAGGACAAATGGCCTTATCTCCTTGCAATAGAACAACCGTTATATCTTAGTCGCTTGCATCCGTTTCCACCTCAAATGGTAGCTGCAAATTAGGTAGTGCCAAAACCAGTGCATTGCTAACTTTTGATTTGACTTAACAAATGCATTTTGCTGATACCCCAAGTAAAGGACTTACATTTTTTGTTATGGAATGCAAAGGCATTGCAATTGTGGAAAAGGACTTGATCAACTTTCTCAAGTATAGACTTGCGCCTACAAAATCCTTGTTGTGACTGCATTGGTGAGCTTTGGCTACTTCAAAATGGCTTCAACTTTTGCTAGATCATTCTTAACACTCCTCTAACCACATGCCTCAAATGGGAAAATGATTGTTGTGCAAACTCACAATGCTTTGAGCATCAACTTATTCTCCTTCAAAAATTGCAAAATTTGTTTCAAATGCATGGTATGTTCATCATAAGTTTTGCTAAAAACCTATATATCATCCAAGTTAACCAATATGTCATGAGTTTGTGCTTTAAACGTAAAAATTGCATTTCACTGTGAAGACCTGACCATTTGGAAACCGATTCTGCAATTGATTCAGCTTTTGGTAGTTTATGAACAAAAAGTTGTGCTGTGCGTTTCCATATTGAATGTGCAAAGGTACACTAAAAGAAAAAATGATGGATTGATTCAGCATCTCTTTTTCAATTGGGACATATGTTAGGACTATACTGGCCTTTCTTTTGGAGGTTATCTGAGGTTACCAGCTTGCCATGCATTAGTAGCCACAAAAAGATTTGATGTTGGGACATAGATTCCTAGTCCAGTATCCCATCCATTAGTTTTCTAGAGTGTCTTGTGTTGGGAGTCCCATGGTAATAGAGTACTGAGGCTACTGTGCAATTCACACTGTTTTGTATAAGGCCGTATCAAGCTCTCAGCACAATGGGAAAGAGTGATTTTTCTATCAACAAATTGAGAAGGGCATTGGTCTGCTCCCTTTATGGAAGACTGATGGTCATTATGGTGCCCAAATTCCATGCAGGTATGCTGAAAGTCTGTTTTCTGATTATTGGAAAGATGCCGGCATCAAATGCATTTTTCGGACTTGCCCATGGAAGATGCCTCTCAATCATATCTTGTATTGTTGAATAAAGCTTAGTTATAGACAATAAATGTAAATGACATGACTCATGACAGTACTGGATCCCTAATGTGACCAACAAACCACCAGTAACATATCCATTTTTGAAAATCCAAGATCTTAAAAACCCTTCTCAAGTGCCCCAAGAAGAACGTCAGAACAAAATAAGTTGGAATCAAGAATTTTTTTAAGATGGTAACTAGCCCAGACATTATCTGTTTTTGTTTTGTATACTTGGCAGTTATTAAATCCACGTATGTTCAAAATTCAAATAATGTCCAACATATTTCTTTTACCTGCCCCTTCAGGATTCTTTTATCTTGTAAGATGTAGGGGGCAACATCTTTGTCATCATTTGGTTTACAGAAATGCCTCCACCACCTAATTTATTGGCCCTACTTCATTATAATTTTTTCTTTGTATGCTTGACAAGCAATAATAGCAAATAAGATTTAATCAAATACGAGCTTGATCTATTTTTAAATAATTCTCTTTCTCTTTCATGCTTTAAGTGCATGGCAGAGTACCCTCCTATCTTGTGTCATTCTTGTTTTTAAAAACGATCTTGCTTACATTAGAGGATTGGTCAGAACATTTGTTACCAATTATCCAAAATTTATACGAAGCTCTAAGAATATTTCTCCTTTTTGTCATTAATTGAAACATATTTTCTGTGTGAGTCCCTTGAACTTCAAAAATGTTGGATATATGCAAACTGAATGTTACACCTTTTGGGTTTTCAAAGGCCTACCAGATAGTCGTACAAGGATCTCCAAACCAATTTTGTTTCAGTTAATTTGATTAAAGTACCTCATATAAGCAGCTGCGTAGAATCTTGTATCTGTTGTTTTTTGAGTCAAGGTGCTTGTACATTCTCTCCGGTGTTTATGATACTTAAGAGTTTTTTAACTGGGAGTATTTCCTATTTGTTTACTATTTGATATTTTTTTATACGTCTGCAGTATAGAACGAAATGATGCAGCTGCAACAGGGCCTTAGTAAAACCTGAATCAGAGGTTTCAACTTTGGACCATCACATCAGAGAGTGCTCAAAATGTTCATCAGATTTGATTTTATATTCTTGGCATGTACTGATACAAAAAAAATTACTAACATAAAATTGATTTTGACTGCAGCTTTCGGCAGAGGATTGTGTGAAGTTGCAACTAGATGCCCTATCTTCAAACAACAACCCAAGAGTTGACCAAGGCCTTGAGGTGGTCTTACTTTCCCTCATTGTACATATTTTGAAGGATTTCCCTTTTCTTATATCACAAAACTCATTACTTACATCCAAACCGTATTAGGGAGTATTTTTGTGCTTTTTTCCAACCAATTTTTGTGGTTTTTTTCCAGCTATTTTTGTGGGTTTTTTCGAGCCATTTTTTGGATTTTGTGTAGGTTTCAAATATCTGTGGACAGTTTTCGGATTTCGTGGTTTGCAAATTGATGCAGGGGTTACCACAAAACACACTTTCAACTTTCACTTTGACAATTTGACAAGTTTCCACTATGGCTTCCTTTAGACCTTCAAGATGTATTCAGGGAGTGAAACTCAAAGGAACATCTATATTATGGCTTCCCAAAGTTATATTATTGTCCACAATATCATATGAATCCCAACCATAAACTTACAACCTTCTATTTACTTGTTTTGGTTCTAGAAACACAAAACAGTCTTCTTAAACCTACTAGACTAGGTCTTCCTCAATGCTTGACTTGTCACTTTCTGATATATGACTTCACAATAACCTCCCTCAATGGCTTCACCAAGCTTCTTAGAGTCTATTAGATGGCTTACAAGAACCTCTAAGTTTCCACTTACATTCAATCTTGGTTTATGTTGAAAATTGGTCTAATTAGCAAATCTTGGAGTTGTGGATCAACTTATGGCTTTGGAGATCTGATTAAGGCCTGTAGACTTTTTAAAATACTTTGCAAATGATGATCAAACAATTTCAGAACTTTACCCTTCTTGTAAAAACAAGAAAATGCATTTTTCACCTTCACTAGCCCTCAATGAGACCATCTACAGACCTGCAAAAATTCTGTCATTCATATTTTGAGCTGTACGGTCTGAAAAGCTGTAAAACCACCAAAATATATTATAGGACATCTGAAACTACCTTCCTACCAAATTTGAGCAATTTTGACCCGTTAGAAATTGAGATATTCAAGTTTTCCTACCAAAGGTCCAAAACCCTAGCTGTCCTGCTCCCGAGTCCGAGAGCGTTAAAAATGGTTTAATTTTCAAGTTTTTGCATCTTTTTGAAAAATTTCACCTGGAACAGGTCTGTACGGACCGAGGGCATCTTTGGAAACAAATTAGAGCTTTTGAACAATCATAAAATGTGTGAAAATGATGAATTACCAGGACTGGGCACTTATAAAATCACCAAAACTGTGTTGATCTAACCCTATACTTCATAAACCACAACATGCATGCAATAACAAGTCTAGAAATCATCAAATGTAATTGGATCACACTTGTGGGAGTATACACAAACTCATGGAAGCCGTATCTATTGATTCTTGCACAAAATAATACACAAACCCCTGCCTTCTTCTTGCACATTAACCACCTAACTGAGCTATTCCTTCATACTATGCTCTTCAATCCTCCTGATGCGAGGTATATAAGGTTACTTGATGCCTAAAATTGGATTACAATGGTTGGTTCTAGAGACTCCTAATGAAGCTTGTCAATTGCTTCTTATTGGCCTAATAAGATCTTTCACACCTCCACAAGGCAAATATCACCATGATTATGCTCCATGTATGGATGCACCTGCATCACAAATCCGCCTTTCAAAATTGCAATTTTCAGATTCCGTACATATTTCATGCAAATTTCAAAGCATGTAGAAAGATTTTGTGCAGGTTTGAAGAAACTTTTCACGAAGTTCTGGGCATCTGTCTGTGTCTCATGTTGTCTTCAATAAATTCTGTGACTGTCTCACATTGTCATCAATAAGTGTTGTGACCATTTCTAGCAGGTTTTGAGAAAGTTCTGGGCATTTTTGGCCGGCTGTCAACTGTTTGACAAAATGCACGGGAATTTTTGGTTGGCCGCCAAGTGTTCGACGAAATTTCTGAGGACCCAAAACATGAACTATCATGATGCCCAAGGTCCAATGCAACAGACTATGGATTTGGATTTCTGCTCTTCAGAAAATGGGTTCCAAGTTTCAGGAACTTTTTTTACTTTCAAACTGCAGCTGTGACAGAAAGACCAGACCATGTCACCTTGCAAACAACAGCTACAGGGGAAAGACATTACCATTGCCAACTTGATAATGAGGCTTACTTTACTTGAGCAGTCTCAAGATCCCCATGTAGATGCTCTATATTTTCTGCAGCTTCAACAGGTGGTTTGTGAGATAAAAACAAATAAATATACTTGCCCAACAGGAACACTTGAAGCAAGAAACCACAACACATTAGCAATCTATCCAAAAAAAGTAGATGAATGAAAATTGTATGTCCAAATGGTTGAAGGGAAGAGGGCCCCACCAGTTGTTGAAATGTCCAAGCCAAATTTGATGTGGAGAGAGCACGGCAAGCTAAGGCCCTTATAACCTTCGAGTTTGTGGTCTGCCCAAGCTTTCTGTTCCTTGCAAGCTGGACAAACCTTTTTACAGGCGTACCTAGACTTGAATGGCATCTCCCTCAACTAGGCATGGTTGACTCCTGATAACATTCTTTTTATCAAGTTCCAAATGGTAGAGGATCATTTAAGAGCTTTGAAACATAAAAGGGAGCTCTTTTCGCTCCCTACTAAAATCTACTTAGATGCTGATCTCACTAGACTCCAAGTGGAGGAGCTTCAAAAGGCTTGGGCCTTGATAGTTGTTAGCTGGAAAGAAAACAAATGGGTGGTTATTTGGGATTGCAGGGATGTGATTTGCTTAACCTCCCACATGGTTATCACCTCCTTTACCATCTATGATGGTGCTTTGGGGTCTCGAAAGATGATAGTGGCATCTCCATTTCTTGTTGGAACTGTAATGGTGCTTTGTGGTGTTCTTTGAGAAAACCATCTAGGATGTGGTTGAATTGCAAGTTATCATTTTCCTTATTGAGACCCATGAGAGCCACGAGTGGGCCCTCCCTCTAGTCACAAGTTACTCTCGGTCTTAGCATGTTGGCGTGAAACCCATGGATCGGTGGTGTAGTGCCCATAGTATGGTCCCTTTTTGTATATCCATATCGAGCATCTTTGGACTATCGTGTTGTTGTTTTGTCCATATTTCAAAAACTCGTACTTGGACATTACTCGGCAGCCCAAAATTTTGATCAGTACTTGGGACTCGAGAGTTTCTCCGCATTTTCTTGGCATTACTCAACATTTTTATTGCTACTTCAAAATACATATAAATTCATACAATAAATTTGAATAACATGTAAAACACTATTAAGTAACATGAGAAATGAGTGTAGATAAGATAAGATAATTTTATTAGTGTCCAATGAATGACCAAAAATAGGTCAATGGGACTGCTAAGTACAACAAGTTGCCCATTCAAAGTGAGAGTGCACATGCCTCATCTAAACAAACAAGATAAAAGCAGATCTAATCTACTCTACAACATCAAAGCCTCCTCACTTTCTTCCCCATCCCGGACGCGCTCCTCCTCCTCACGCCCTTTCTTCGTGCAAAGTGGAACTCATTATTTTCTTCTTCGTCGCCCTCCTCCGAGTCATGTATACTAAAAACAGTTTGTTAGGGCCTCCTCGCCTTCATCTTCCTCATCGTCATCATTTTCACCTTCGTAGGCGCTCAGACTGGATGCGTCTTCCGATCCCAAATCTCTCGCCATCTTCGCTTCTTCCCAAATGGGGATTCGGTGTAGGCACCTCTGTCCTTTCTTCATTTGATGAATCTTCCTTCTCTACCGGCTTCTTTGGCTCTAAAGTCTTTTCTTTGACTATAGCCTTCCTTTTGCGCGAATAGGTACTTGTCCTGGTACTTGTCCGGCACTTGTCCTAAGCGCGTTGACTACTTGTGTATCTTGAGCACTTTGTACCTTCTTCTACATCTCTTCTTTCTCCTTTTGCTTGGCGCGGGCCTCTTCCTACTGTCAAGTCTTTAGGTATAGATACCTCGCCTTCAAGATAAACGCCTTCTCAAACTTGAGCCTTATGCGAAGGTATACTCGCGCCATGGACCCTCCCGCAATGGGCAGCGTCAGGGTCTCTTCATTTTGGACCTCATGTGACACGTACTTCTCAATGTACACGCGCTTGTTGGGGTAGACCAACCCTTTACGTAATTCTCCGTGGTTCCGATCTATGTTTGCAAGATCCAAATCAAACTTCTTGGACTCCTTGAATCTGTTAACTCCGCCTGGAAGTATTGAAGTGTGAAGG
Organism: Taxus wallichiana var. yunnanensis; assembly: GCA_018340775.1. NCBI lineage: Eukaryota > Viridiplantae > Streptophyta > Pinopsida > Cupressales > Taxaceae > Taxus > Taxus wallichiana. Next base: position 922,064,025 of record CM031240.1, on the reverse strand, counting down.
CGAAGGGGACTTATACCACGGGCTCATGGTTCCATCGGTCAACTTAAACCTCCCTATGCAAAAATGTTGGTACATCGCAAACTCGGATTCTCCCTCTGTATGCGCGGCGGTTGCTCTGGTATTCTCCATTCTACCCCGAATGCATTCCTCAAGCGCGAATACCATTTCTCAAGGCGCGCCTTATGCACGGGCGCCATGCTATCACAAGTATATTTCTCAACCTCTTCGCGGGTGAAGGGTATTCTCATTGGGTATTCCCACACGAACTTATTTGTTGCATCAGTACCCCAATATCTCGAAAACACAATGGTTAACAGGACATTACCAAAGAGGATTTTATCTCCCTCCCGAGCGCCGCTTTATGTTTTCATCCGCAATGAATGTAGATATATTATAGATGGTGCCTTCTCGCTATTCTTCTACGAGACATTTAATCGGGATTTGTTAACTGTGTCCATATCTCTTGCGCGTTGAGCTTTGTTACCAAGCGCGCGGCCATCCTCATCACCGGGTCTTCGATATCCGTAATATCAAAGTATCTTGACCCCTTTTTGTATGCATAAGCGGTAACCGTCTCATTGATCACATCCTTGTCGCACATGTCGTCCTCTATACTTTCTCCTTAACATATGAGGCTTGTGAATCTTGAAATCCGCCGAGGGCTATGCGCATCTCTCTCCCCGTGAAGTGAAAATGGTCTTCATGCACGCGCGACATCAACCACCGATATGGGTGCTCAAAGCTTCTCAAGTAGGGCAACTCATAGAGTTGTAATAACCCCGCCCTCTCCAATGTCACTTTAACTTCGTCGATGTAAATGAGCGTACCTCAGTGTCTTTTTGTTCGTTGGGTGCACTAAGTCCACGCCATTTCCTTTTCATTACATTTGTTCCATGATTGTAATCACTCACCGTCATTTGTCTAAGGTGGAACTCCCATTCTTTCCCAAGCAAGACCCCATCCGGGCAGTCGTATTTACGTGTACCACTCTTCATTTGTGCTTGTGATAGTTTCAAGTTGTTTTCCCATGCCCTTGCCCTTGCCCTTGCCCTTCTTTGGTGTTCCAACCTGGTTTCTTGGTTGGCTTTGTATAAGTCATTACTTCAACCTTTTAGCTCGCTTACCCTTTCTAAGTTCGAGTTCCAACTGCGAAGAAGAAGTTCTTTTTCAACCCGTGCCCTAGGTTGCAAACCCTAAGCTGGAATATCTTTCCACAAGACGACGCTTCTTCACAACTCTTCCCATGCCCGTGTATCACTTCCCTTTTGGTTTGCAAATCAAACTAGTCACTCACACTCAAATTCGTGACCCGAGTGGATAAGGTGCTAGCTTGGTGACGAGGATGGCATGAGAAGGAATATACCCTGCGATGGAAGATTCTAGAAGGTCATCATGACAAGGAATGGAGAGCTTATGCTTGGAGAAGCATGTGCCCATGGAGGACCACGTTTAGACACTTGGTGTCCAATGCGAGGCCGCAGAAGGATGAGTTGACACTTCGGGATGCCTATAAATACAAGCACCCACATGCTTGAGTTGGAGCGATCCAAAGAAGCAATAGTGTCGGAACTCGTAGAAATGTTGCAAAGGACTCTATTGGGTTGGGTAGATAAATCATAGGAAGGAAATGTATTGAGGAATTTGTTGGGTTGGGAAATTTCTTTTGATATGAGTCGGTGTATGATGCATGACTTCGGATCGCCATACTATGAGGATTTGTTATGAATGTCTTTGAATGTAATGAGTTATTTGAGTTAATTGAATATAAGCTTTAATAATTACGATGCGGACAATTCTCTTTAACTATTCTATTTCATGTCCGATTATGGAATTACTATAAATCGATACGTTTTCCTTTCGCTTTAATGCAAGTCCTTTGATCCGTTAAGCGCCTTTATGTTCGGGATGACCGCATTGATCTAGAAGCCGTTATGAGCTATAGATCATTGCATGTTTTATTTTCTACTCACTCTTTTAGAGTCCGATTGTAGATGATGTTTCCCACTAAACTCACATAAAGGAGAAGACTCGGCACCGCGCGTGCCTCGGTTGGCTTGCCCAGCGCCCATTACTGCCCGGGTGATAGGTCGGCTGCGCATGAGATTTTCTTGTTCTTTGGTGGGTGTAAAAATGACTACAGAGATAGCCATTGGCATTTATCGATACTTGAATTTTTCATGGATATTAGCTTTCTGATATTGTGATTATTTTATCATAGTGGATGATGTATATTTGATTTTTCATGTATCGTACTAACGTTAATTTTATGCTTCTTTTGTGTAGTAGTTACTCTTTTGTGTAGTGAATATGAATACCAGGAGCCTAGTTTCTCTTGATCCTGTTTGTAAAATGAAGACATACGAAATACGAGCTTCCACCTAAATCGAAGATGAAGAGTGTTCGCATAAAAAATCAATTTATTAACAATTCAATATGTATATTATAGATAGTTCAAGTATGCCAATGAATACTAGTTGTTCAGAATGTATAGCAAATAATTTTTATTATGCTTCAAAATTTTTGCACCATTTCTAAAATTCAAATAAAAGTGTCAAAAATTTGAAATATCTATACTCCTCAATTTTAGTTTGAAAGTTCATTTTTTTTCAAATGTAAGGATATGTGTGTGTTGCGATGATTATTATTTTATTGTTGTTTAATTATTGTGGTTTGGCATGCATAAATGTATATATATATTTTAAAGATGTTATTAATATTTTAATATATTTTCATGTTTTTTAATTGTAATACTTGCATTTTAGATAAACATGTTCTTTTTCAATAGTTTTTATTGTTTTTAGCTAAATGTAATAATTTCTATTCTATATACATTGTTTTAGAAAAAAATTATTTAATAAATAAAGTAAACACCATAAAATATATTATTAAATGATGTGAATTATATTTATAAGGTTAATTATAATATTTTATATGGTAGTTTCTCTCCACATTGAATAAGTGTATTTGACATTATATTAATTTTGTGACAGTATTTGTCTCATTATATTTATTATGTCGCATTCTTTGTCACATTATAGATGACCATATTGTGATATGCTTGTGCACTGGAAGCAGTAGGCGGTCCTATAAATTGTTGTTTTCCTTGCATTTCAATATTGTCTTTTATACACGTGGCTTTTGAATTAGACAAAAATCAATGCTTCCAATGTTTTAAGATGGTATTCATGTTGATGATGATGAATCACAAGTCAAATTTTATTTTGGTAAGTATGAAATAATTATTTCATTAACGATGCAAAACTACATGTAATAATTTTTAGGATGGGAAGGAGGCCCAAACGACAACGTATGATCGATCTTCTGTCCAAGAGATTATAGAGGAAAAGAGTCGCTTTTAATATGATGACCTAGAATGGACACCAATAGGGGATGAGCCGAACGTCGACATTTGTGCCACCATACCACTCGCAAGACTACATGCATTTCTAAAGGGGGAAGGTTCTAACGAAAGTTTTGAGACTACCTTCGCCCGCACAAATCACAAGTCAACAAATATAGAAAATCCAAAACCGCATACAACCAAGTCATATTCTAGGTTTGGAAATTCGCTAACAAATTTTTTTTGTACGTTCTTTTCGTAAACATTTGTATAGCATTTGATGTTACCATTTTTAATGCAATTATTGGTGTTCGTATGGTCCAGACGACAATAGAAATAAGTCAAGAACAAGTGACAAAGTGAGTAGGTGTATAATAAAAAGGGGTTGCCAATGTCATTTCAATGTGAAGGTTTTTTATGGGAGACCAATAGTGGCCATAATATTATACAACCATCCTTTTCATTGTGATGTAAATGGTGAGTGTTGTCATGGGAGGAACAAAAATACCATTAATGATCCTCGTCTAAATGTTGCCCCGTACTTATCAAATGAATGCAAAACTTATATCAAGAGTCTTTTGTTGATGGGAGTCACTGTGGAAACAGTGTACGATAAATATATAGAGGATCCATCCAATGTGGGTATATCGAGCAAGAGGGACGAATACATGACAAGAAAGAACGTGGTGAGCGCGTGGAAAAAGTTCACAGTAGAAGGTCTCAAAAGCATGTCGATGATGCTTGAACTTATGGCATGTGGAGAAAAGAGACATATTTTTCTACTATCAACGCCCAAATGGAACCACCGTTCCATTCATTATGGGGTTGCAAACACCGTGGATGTGTGAGAGAATGGTTCAACATTCGCACAATTCCATAATCTCCATGGACTCGACGTTTGCTACCAACAAATATGGCATAAGTAATTGGAATGAATTTTGAAATGATGTGTAATTTACGTATCATTAATACTATTCCCTTTCTGTTATATTAAACCCCATGTTACCATTTGATGTCATATTCCTTGCAGTACCAATTATACACATTTCTTGTTTTTTTGACGAGCAAGAAGCTGGGGTGCCCGTAGCATGGGCCATTTCTTCAAGGAATAAAATTGAAGACATTTACGGGTGGTTGGCAGAAGTCAAAAATGAGAAAATCGCCTCGTGCCGATTGGTAGATCAATGCGTTGATCACAGATGATACATCGGCTAAAATCCAAGCCATCAGGTGTGTTTTTGGTTGTCGTGTAGTGCTATGCCTATGGCACGTGCGCAAGGCATGGTTGAAAAACGTGCACATGTATTGTAGCAAGGAGTCTAGGTGGAAGATTTTCGAGAGACTAGGTACCATCATGTATGGTTCCGAAATGCATCACGAGCACACATTTCGAATCATTCAAGACTTCTTTAATGAATTCAAAGAGGAAACTAAGTTCCTCGAGTACTTCAGGAATACATGGTGTGAGAGCAAAGAACGTGTTGGTGAGTGCGATCCTTTGTGTGTTTCCTTATTAATTATCATCAATTATAATTCTTGGTTTATAATGTCACTGATTTTCAATCCGTGTCGCTTGACAACTATGTGGGCAACAAATTTTAGAAACTTCTCCCATGCAAATCAAGAAACAAACGCATCCATTGAGTCCTACCATTGTTTTTTGAAGACTAGATACTTGTGTGATAGGAAAAAGAAATATACTCGCCGGATGGACTATTTGTTCTACACACTTGTGTATAAGGTGGAGCCATTTTACAAACACAAGAGGAAGTTGTAAAAATCTGGCTTCTTGACCAATTTCAAAAAATAAAGACATCTATTGAAAGTGGTTGAGAGAGCAAAGAGTATTCTTGATACAGATTGCGTTGCAATTACGCCTGATTGCAATCAATTGTGGGTGAGGAGCCAAACAACTAGAAGCACATGGTATTTGGTAAGGCAATTCGAAGCCTTGGACGTATACGAATGTGCTTGGGCTATCAAAGGAAACACATGTAAGCACGTGTTGAAGGCGTTGGATTTTGCAAGCAATATGTGTCGATGTCATCATATCAAGCACAAGAAGTGACAGTAATTCAATGCCATCATATGTTACCGATGTAGATTGCTAAGCATAAGTCGTAATGAAATAAACATCGTGTTGAAATTCTTTTCATTTCACGTGCAAGAGCCAATACTTATGGGGAGACAAGCAGGGTAAATGAAGACACGTTTCGACATGGCCCCTCTTCGTCATATCCAACAATAGAAGTTGAAGGTAATTTAATGTCATCGTATGTGGAAAGTACTCTTGATATAGATTGCTAAGCATAAGTTGTAACAGAAAAAAAACATCGTGTTGAATTTGTTTTCATTTCTCGTACCAATACCTATGAGCCAATACCCTCCTCGCCACCTCGACACTCATGGCCCTCCGCCACGTGCAGTTGATGGTTAGTTGTTAATGCCTTCAATCAATTAATCGATGCCAATGATAATGTTCGTCACACATATTTATTATTAGGTGACATTGTGTATTCATGTGTACTATGATATTGAAAAACCTAGTGTATAAATAAATATTTGTATATAATGTCTTATACGTCACAGGAACTCCTAAAACAGTTGGGGTTGGTGGTTTGATGATAGAAAGCGATTCATATTTTATGGAACACACATCCAAATAATTCTTGAAGTTAGTCTTCGATACACGACTAAGTATAGATGAACAGAAAAAAACATTCTTTGAATGTGTTCAAAGGTTTAGGAGAGACCTAGAAGCATCAAATATGTTGGATGTTTCTTTCAAAGGAGATGTCAATGAGATTTCCACCACCCGCATGCGTCCATGGTTTAGTGCGAGTAAAAAACGCCACCGCAGTGTGAGTAAGAGGCCAATCATTGTAGAAGATTTGAACAATCACGTTGAAGACTACGAATGCTTCCAATTTCCCAACGACAATCGTGCAAAGAGGAGACAAACCACACAAATGGAACATATAGGTTAAAACATTGAACTATTAGTGTGAACTATTTGCAAGAAATTTTAATTGTGGAGGTGAAGACTAACATATTGATCATTTATTTTGTAGGTGGTTCAAATGCAGCTGAAACATCTCCCCACTGCCACTTATCTTTCAACAATTTAGTGTCTATGCAAGGTGTGTATTGAATGTCCTTAATATCATAAAATTTATTTATTGTATGTTTGGTAAAAATCCTTTGATACGTTGTCTAATATTTAATTCATTGTGTTGCAGATGCAACGGATATGCAAATGGTGTATCTTACAAAATGAACAAAGTTGAGCTTTGGAAAGTAAATGTATGACATGTTGAGTGGACCTAAATTATAATTGTAAACATTGCCAATTCATGTATATGAGATTGTACATTGCGTATATTTAAAATACATAAACATGGAACGTGTACAACTAACCTACTATTTGACTATTTTTAGATTATTTAAAAAAAGGGCTTGGTGGTGTTAGCCAACGTAGAACCACTCACGTAATATATGGATAGTATAAAATATTTTAACAAATAGAAAGTTGATGTAATTATGATGAAATGATGTAATCAATAGTAAAAAATTATTATGTCGAAGTTTAATCATTACATTATTAAAGTGTGCAAAATAAAAAATCAACATTTTTCAACACTATAAATATTTCAACTCGTTGAAAAATGCACGGTGTTTTTCAAGCACTTTGAAAAACATAATCACAGTTCTCCAAAACGTGCAACCCATGGTGCTCTTCCTTCTTGTTTTGTAGACATTGACTCCACATCAACTACTTATCAAGTGGAGAAGGGTTGAATTTTTCCAAAGTGATGAAAAAAGGGGTGTGTTTTCCGCCACGTTGAAAATCGCACGGTATTTTTCAACACTTTGAAAAATGCAACCCCGTTCTCCAAAAGGCGCAACCCGCGGTGATTTTCCTTCTTGTTGTAAACATTGAATCCACATCAACTACTTTTCACGTGGTGAAGAGTTGAATTTTTCCAATGCGATGGAAAAAGGGGTGCGCATTTTCGCCACGTTGAAAAATGCGGTATTTTCAAAGCACTTTGAAAAACCCAATCACGTTCTCCAAAAGGTGCAACCATGCGGTGCTCTTCCTTTTGTTGTAAACATTAAATCCACATAAACTATTTATTAGGTGGAGAAGGGTTGAGTTTTTTTCAAAGAGATGGAAAGTGGGGTGCGTTTTCCACCACATCATAAAAAACGCATGGTGTTTTAAGCACTTTGAAAAATGTGATCACGTTCTCCAAAAGGCGCAACTCGTGGTGCTTTTCCTTCTTGTTGTAAACATCGACTCCTCATCAACTACTTGTTAGGTGGTGAAGGGTTGAATTTTTCCAATGCGATGGAAAAATGAGTGCGTTTTACGCCATGTTGAAAATTTTTCCAGTCTGCGATGGAAAAGAGAGTGCGTTTAGGCACGTTATTTTTCAACACTTTGAAAACCCGATCACGTTCTAAAAAAACGCAACCCGTGGTGCTCTTACTTCTTGTTGTAAACATTGAATCCATATCAACTACTTGTTAGGTGAAGAAGAGTTGAGTTTTTCCAAAGCGATGGAAAGAGAGGTGCGTTTTCCACCATGTTGAAAATTGCACGGCTTTTTTCATCACTTTAAAAACGCGACCCCGTTTTCCCAAAGGCGCAACCCGTGGTGCTCTTCCTCCTTGTTGTAAACATTGAATCCATATCAACTACTTGTCGGTGGAGAAGGGTTGATTTTTTTCTAAAGCAATGGAAAGTGGGGTGTGTTTTCCACAATGTTTAAAAACACATGGTGTTTTTCTACACTTTGAAAAATGCGACCTGCTTCTCAAAAGGCGCAACCCGTGGTGTTATTCCTCCTTGTTGTAAACATTGAATCCACATCAACTACTTGTAAGGTGGAGAAGGGTTGAGCTTTTCCTAAAGCGATGGAAAGTGGGGTGCATTTTCCGCCACGTTGAAAAACGCATGGTATTTTTCAAAGCACTTTGAAAAACGCGACACGCTCTCAAAAAGGAGTAACCCGTGGTGCTCTTCCTCCTTGTTGTAAACATTGACTCCACATCAACTACTTGTTAGGTGGAGAAGGGTTGAATTTTTCCAAAGCGATGGAAAAAGGGGTGTGTTTTCCGCCACATTGAAAAATGCACGGTGTTTTTCAACACTTTGAAAAAAAACGCGATCACGTTCTCCAAAAGGTGCAACCCGCGGTGCTTTTCCTTCTTGTTGTAAACATTGACAAGTAATTCAAGCACTAGAAGTGATAGGTAATTCAATGCCATCATATGTTATGATGTAGATTGCTAAGCATAAGTCGAACGAAATAAACATCGTGTTGAAATTCTTTTCATTTCACGTGCGATGCCAATACTTATGGGGAGACAAGCGGGGTAAATGAAGACACGTTCCGACATGGCCCCTCTTCGTCATATCCAACAACGAGAAGTTGAAGGTAATTTAATGTCATCGTATGTGGCAAGTAATCGATATAGATTGCTAAGCATAAGTTGTAACAAAAAAGCATCGTGTTGAATTTGTTTTCATTTCTGTACAATAGCTAATACATATGCAGAGACAAACATCAGTAAACAATGGCATGTTATGAGATGGCTCCTCCTCGCCACCTCGACACTCACCGAGTTGATGGTTAGTTATTAATGCCTTCAATCAATTAATCGATGCCAATGATAATTTTCGTCACGCATATTTATGATTAGGTGGCATTGTGTATTCACGTGTACTATGATATTGAAAAACCTATTGTATAAATAAATAATTTTCTATAATGTATTATACGTCACGTGAACTCCTAAAACAATTGGCGTTGGTGGTTTGATGATAGAAAGCGATTCAGATTTTATGGAACAAACATCCAAAAATTCTTGAAGTCAGGTCTCGATACACGACTAAGTACAAATGAATAGAAAAAATATTCTTTGAATGTGTTCAAAGGTTTAGGAGAGACCTAGAAGCATCAAATATGTTGGATGTTTATTTTAAAGGAAGAGATGCCAATGAGATTTCCACCACCCTCATGCGTCGATGGTTTAGTGCGAGTAAAAACGCCACCGCGCAGTGTGAGTAAGAGGCCATCATTGTAGAAGATTTGAACAATCATGTCAAGACTACGAATGCTTCCAATTTCCCAACGGCAATCGTGCAAAGAGGAGATTAACCAAACAAATGGAACATACATGTTAAAACATTGAACTATTAGTGTGAACTATTCGCAAGAAATTTTAATTTTGGAGGCGAAGAATAACATATTGATCATTTAGTTTGCAGTGGTTCAAATGTAGTGAAACATCTCCCCATTACCACTTATCTTACTGAAGAATTTAGCTACGGGCAAGGTGTGTATTGAATGTCCTTAATATCATAAAATTTATTTATTGTATGTTTGGTAAAAATCCTTTGATACATTGTCTAATATTTAATTCATTGTGTTGCATGCACGATGCAACGGATATGCAAATGGTGTATCTTACTGAGAATGAGCGAGTTGAGCTTTGAAAAGTAAATGTATGGCATGTTGAGTGGGCCTAAATTATAATTGTAAACATTGCCAATTCATGCATATGAGATTGTACATTGCGTATATTTAATATACATAAATATTGAAAGTGTACAACTGACCTACTCTTTGACTATTTTTAGAGTATTTAAAAAAGTGGTTGGTGGTGTTAGTCAACGTAGAACCGCTCACGTAATATATGGATAATATAAAATATTTTAACAAATGTAAAGTTGATGTAATTATGATGAAATGATGTAATCAACAGTAAAAATTATCATGTCGAAGTTTAATTCTATTATTTAAGTGCTGAAAAATAAACCATTTTCAACACTATAAAATATTTCAACACGTTGAAAAACGCACTATGTTTTTTTTTCAAAGCACTTTGAAAAATGCGATCTGTTATCAAAAAGGAGTAACCCGTGGTGCTCTTCCTCCTTTTGTAAACATTGACTCCACATCAACTACTTGTTAGGTGGAGAAGGGTTGAATTTTTCTAAAGAGATGGAAAAAGAGGTGCATTTTCCGCCATGTTGAAAAATGCACGGTGTTTTTCAAAGCACTTTGAAAACGTGATCACGTTTCTACAAAATGCGCAACCCACGGTGCTTTTCCTTCTTATTGTAAACATTGACATGTAATTCAAGCACTAGAAGTGATGTAATTCAATGCCATCATATGTTACCGATGTAGATTGTTAAGCATAAGTCGTAATGAAACAAGCATCGTGTTGAAATTCTTTTCATTTCACGTGTAGTAGCCAATACTTATGGGAGAGACAAGCAGGGTAAATGAAGACACTTTCCGACACGACCCCTCTTCGTCGTATCCAACAACAAAAGTTGAAAGTAATTTAATGTCATCTTATGTTACAAGTAATTGATATAGATCATAAGCATAAGTTGTAACAAAAAAGGCATCATGTTGAATTTGTTTTCATTTCTCGTAAAAAGAGCCAATACATATGCAAAGACAAGCACGTAAACAATGGCATGTTATGGGATGGCCCCTCCTCGCCCCTCGACACTCACCGATAGTTGATGGTTAGTTGTTAATGCCTTCAATCAATTAATTGATGCCAATGATAATTTTAAGTCATGCATATTTATGATTAGGTGGCATTGTGTATTCATGTGTACTATGATATTGAAAAACCTAGTGTATAAATAAATAATTGTCTATAATGTCTTATACGTCACAGAACTCCTAAAACAATTGGGGTTAGTGGTTTGATGATAGAAAGAGATTCAACTTTTATGGAACATACATCCAAATAATTCTTGAATTAGTCTTCGATACACAACTAAGTACATATGAACAAAAAAAAAACATTCTTTGAATGTGTTCAAAGGTTTAGGAGAGACCTAGAAGCATCAAATATGTTGGATGTTTCTTTCAAAGGAGATGTCAATGAGATTTCCACCACCCGCATGCGTCGATGGTTTAGTGCGAGTAAAAAATGCCACCGCAGCATAGTGTGAGTAAGAGGCCAGTCATTGTAGAAGATTTGAACAATCACGCTGAAGACTACGAATGCTTCCAATTTCCCAACGGCAATTGTGCAAATAGGAGATTAACCACACAAATGGAACATAAAGGTTAAAACATAGAACTATTAGTGTGAACTATTCACAAGAAAGTTTAATTGTGGAGGCGACGAATAACATATTGATCATTTATTTTGTAGGTGGTTCAAAGTGGTGAAGTGCCGCTTTATCTTACAACAATTTAGCATCTCATGCAAGGTGTGTATTGAATATCCTTAATATCATAAAATTTATTTATTGTATATTTGGTAAAAATCCTTTGATACATTGTCTAATATTTAATTCATTGTGTTGCGAGATCAACGGATATGCAAATGGTGTATCTTAACGTAATGAATAGGTTGAGCTTTGGAAAGTAAATGTATGGCATGTTGAGTGGGCCTAAATTATAATTGTAAACATTGCCAATTCATGCATATGAGATTGTACATTGCGTATATTTAAAATACATAAATATGGAACGTGTACAACCCGACCTACTCTTTGTCTATTTTTAGAGTATTTTAAAAAAAGTGGTTGGTGGTGTTAGCCAACGTAGAATCGCTCACGTAATATATGGATAGTATAAAATATTTTAACAAACAGAAAGTTGATGTAATTATGATGAAATGATGTAATCAAGCGGTAAAAAAATTATCATGTCGAAGTTTAATTGCTATTATTAAAGTGCTGAAAAATAAACCTTTTCAACACTATATAAAATATTTCAACACGTTGAAAAATGCGGTGTTTTTCAAAGCACTTTGAAAAACACGATCATGTTCTCCAAAAGGCACAACCCGCGGTGATTTTCCTTATTGTTGTAAACATTGACTCCACATAAAATAATTATCAGGTGGAGAAGGGTTGAATTTTTCCAAAGCGATGGAAAAAGGGGTGCATTTTCCCCACGTTGAAAAACGCATAGTGTTTTTCAAAGACTTTGAAAAAACGCAACCCGTTCTCCAAAAGGTGCAACCGCGGCGCTTTTCCTTCTTATTGTAAAAATTGACTCCACATCAACTACTTGTCGGTGGTGAAGGGTTGAATTTTTCTAATGCGATGGAAAAAGAGGTGCGTTTTCCTCGCCATGTTGAAAAAGCGCACGGTGTTTTTCAACACTTTGAAAACCCGATCACATTCTCCAAAAGATGCAACCCCTGCGGTGCTCTTCCTTCTTGTTGTAAACATTGAATCCACATTAACTAATTTTTAGGTGGAGAAGGATTGAGTTTTTCCAAAGCAATGGAAAGTGGGGTGCATTTTCCACCACGTTGAAAAATGCATAGTATTTTTCAACACTTTGAAAAACGTGATCACGTTCTCCAAAAGGCGTAACCCACGGTGCTTTTATTTCTTGTTGTAAACATTGACTCGACATCAACTACTTGTCGGGTGGTGAAGAATTTTTCCAATTCGATGGAAAAAGGGCGTGTTTTCCGCCACGTTGAAAAATGCACGGTGTTTTTCAACACTTTGAAAAACCCGATCACGTTGTGAAAAGACGCAACCCATGGCGCTCTTACTTCTTGTTGTAAACATTGAATCCACATCAAATACTTGTCAGGTGGAGAAGGGTTGAGGTTTTTCCAAAGCGATGGAAAGTCGGGTGCGTTTTCCACCACATTGAAAAATGCACGGTTTTTTAGCACTTTAAAAAATGCGACCCCGTTCTCTCAAAGACACAACCCGTGGTGCTCTTCCTCCTTGTTGTAAACATTGAATCCACATCAACTAATTTTCAGGTGGAGAAGGGTTGATTTTTTTCTAAAGCGATGGAAAGTGGGGTGCGTTTTACGCCACGTTAAAAACGCACGGTATTTTCTAAAGACACTTTGAAAAATGTGACCCCGTTCTCAAAAAGCGCTACCCGTGGTGCTATTCCTCCTTGTTGTAAACATTGGATCCACATCAACTACTTGTAAAGTGGAGAAGGGTTGATTTTTTCCAAAGCGATGGAAAGTGGGGTGCGTTTTTGCATACGTTAAAAACACACGGTGTTTTTCAGCACTTTGAAAAACGCGACCCGTTCTCATAAAGGAGTAACCGTGGTGTTCTTCCTCCTTGTTATAAACATTGAATCCACATCAACTACTTGTGAGGTGGAGAAGGGTTGAATTTTTCCAAAGCGATGGAAAAAGTGGCATGTTTTCCGCCACATTGAAAAATGCACGGTTTTTCAAAGACTTTGAAAAACGTGATCACGTTCTCCAAAAGGCACAACCGCATGTGCTTTTCCTTCTTGTTGTAAACAAACATTGACATGTAATTCAATGCCATCATATGTTACCAATGTAGATTGCTAAGCATAAGTAATCAACGAAATAAGCATCGTGTTGAAATTCTTTTCATTTCACATGTAGTAGCCAATACTTATGGGGAGACAAGCGGGGTAAATGAAGACACGTTCGACACGGCCCCTCTTCGTCGTATCCAACAAGAGGTTGAAGGTAATTTAATGTCATCGTATGTGGCAAGTACTAATATAGATTGCTAAGCATAAGTTGTAACCAAAAAAGCATCGTGTTGAATTTGTTTTCATTTCTCGTATAGTAGCCAATACCTATGTAGAGACAAGCACTATAAACAATGGCATGTTATGGGATGGCCCCTCCTCGCCACCTCGACACTCATTGACAGTTGATGGTTAATTGTTAATGCCTTCAATCAATTAATCAATACCAATGATAATGTTCGTCACACATATTTATGATTAGGTGGCATTGTGTATTCATGTGTACTATGATATTGAAAAACCTAGTGTATAAATAAAGAATTTTCTATGTTGTCTTATATGTCACGGGAACTCCTAAAACAATTGGGGCTGGTGGTTTGATGATAGAAAGTGATTCAGATTTTATGGAACATACATCCAAATAATTCTTGAAGTCGAGTCTTTGATACATGACTAAGTACAGATGAATAAAAAAAACATTCTTTGAATGTGTTCAAAGGTTTAGGAGTGACCTAGAAGCATCAAATATGTTGGATGTTTCTTTCAAAGGAGATGTAAATGAGATTCCACCACCACTGCATGCGTCCATGGTTTAGTAAGTAAAAATGCCACCTGCGGTGTGAGTAAGAGGCCGATCATTGTAGAAGATTTGAACAATCACATTGAAGACTACGAATTCTTCCAATTTCCCAACGACAATCGTGCAAAGAGGAGATTAACCACACAAATGGAACATACGAGTTAAAACATTGAACTATTAGTGTGAACTATTCGCAAGAAATTTTAATTTTGGAGGCGAAGAATAACATATTGATCATTTATTTTGTAGGTGGTTCAAATGCGGTGAAACATCTCCCATTGCGCTTATCTTACAACAATTTAGCATTTGCACAAGGTGTGTATTGAATGTCCTTAATATCATAAAATTTATTTATTGTATGTTTGGTAAAAATCCTTTGATATGTTGTCTAATATTTAACTCATTGCGTTGCAGATGCAACGGATATGCAAATGGTGTATCTTACATAATGAGCGTGTTGACCTTTGGAAAGTAAATGTATGGCATGTTGAGTGGGCCTAAATTATAATTGGAAACATTGCCAATTAATGTATATGACATTGTACATTGCGTATATTTAAAATACATAAATATGGAACATGTACAACTACTCGACCTACTCTTTGACTATTTAAAAAAGTGGTTGGTGGTGTTGTTAGCAACGTAGAACCGCTCACGTAATATATGGATAGTATAAAATATTTTAACAAACAGATGAAAGTTGATGTAATAATGATGAAATGATGTAATCAACGGTAAAAAATTATCATGTCGAAGTTTAATTACTCTACTATTAAAAGTGCTTAAAAATAAACCTTTTCAACACTATATAAAATATTTCAACACGTTGAAAAATTCACGGTGTTTTTAGCACTTTGAAAAACATGATCACGTTCTCCAAAAGGTGCAATCCACGGTGCTCTTCGTTTTTTTGTAGACATTGACTCCACATCAACTACTTGTCAAGTGGAGAAGGGTTGAATTTTCCAAAGCGATGGAAAATGGGGTGCTTTTACGCCACGTTGAAAAATGCACGGTATTTTTAGCACTTTGAAAAATGCAACCCTCGTTCTCCAAAGAGTGCAACCAGCGGTGCTTTTTCTTCTTGTTGTAAACATTGACTCCACATCAACTACTTGTCAGGTGGTGAAGGGTTGAATTTTTCCAATGAGATGGAAAAGGGGTGCATTTTCCGCCACGTTGAAAAACGCATGGTATTTTTCAGCACTTTTAAAAACTCGATCACGTTCTCAAAAGCGCGACCGCGGTGCTCTTCCTTTTGTTGTAAATATTAAATCCACATCAACTACTTGTTAGGTGGAAAAGGGTTGAGTTTTTTCCAAAGCGATGGAAAATGGGGTGCGTTTTCCACCACATTGAAAAACACACGGTGTTTTCAACACTTTGAAAAACTTGATCATGTTCTCCAAAAAAGCGCAACCCACAGTGCTTTTCCTTCTTGTTGTAAACATTGACTCCACATCAACTACTTGTCCAGGTGGAGAAGGGTTGAATTTTTCCAATGCGATGGAAAAGGGGTGTGTTTTCCGCCACGTTGAAAAACACACGGTGTTTTTCAAAGCACTTTGTAAAACCCGATCACATTCTCAAAAAGGTGTAAGGCATGGTGGTGCTATTCCTTCTTGTTGTAAAAATTGAATCCACATCAAATACTTGTCGGTGGAAAAGGGTTGAGTTTTTTCAGAAGCGATGAAAAGTGGGGTGCTTTTTCCACCATGTTGAAAAATGCATGGTTTTTTTTAGCACTTTAAAAATCGCGACCCGTTCTCCCAAAGGTGTAACCATGGTGCTCTTCCTCCTTCTTTGTAAACATTGAATCCACATAAACTACTTGTAAGGTGGAGAAGGGTTGAGATTTTCCAAAGTGATGGAAAAGCGGGTACGCTTTTTGTCACGTTGAAAAAGCATACGGTGTTTTTCAACACTTTTAAAAATGTGACCCCGTTGTCAAAAATGAGTAACTGTGGTGCTCTTCCTCCTTGTTGTAAACATTGACTCCACATCAACTACTTGTCGGTGGAGAAGGGTTGAATTTTTCCAAAGCGATGGAAAAAGGGTGTGTTTTCAAGAACGTTGAAAAATGCACGGTGTTTTTCAAAGCACTTTTAAAAACGTGATCACGTTATCTAAAAGGCGCAACCAGTTGCTTTTCCTTCTTGTTGTAAACATTGATGAGTAATTCAAGCACTAGAAGTGACAGGTAATTCAATGCCATGGTATGTTACCTATGTAGATTGCTAAGCATAAGTCGTGAAATAAACATCGTGTTGAAATTCTTTTCATTTCACGTGTAGTAGCCAATACTTATGGGGAGACAAACAGGTAAATGAAGACACGTCCGACCACGACCCCTCTTCGTCGTATCCAACAATAGAAGTTGAAGGTAATTTAATGTCATCACATGTGGCAAGTACTTATATAGATTTCTAGCGGCGGTTATTGTAACAAAAAGATCATCGTGTTTAATTTCTTTTCATTTCTCGTACAAAGATGCCAATACCTATGCAACGACAAGCACTATAAACAATGGCATGTAATGGGATGGCCCCTCCTCGCAACCTCGACACTCACGTGACAGGTTGATGGTTAGTTGTTAATGCCTTCAATCAATTAATCGATGCCAATGATAATGTTCGTCACGCATATTTATGATTAGGTGGCATTGTGTATTCATGTGTACTTATGATATTGAAAAACCTAGTGTATAAATAAATAATTTTCTATAATGTCTTATACGTCACAGGAACTCCTAAAACAGTTGGGGCTGGTGGTTTGATGATAGAAAGAGATTCATATTTTATGGAACATACATCCAAATAATTCTTGAAGTCAGTCTTCGATACACGACTAAGTATAGATGAACAAGAAAAAAACATTCTTTGAATGTGTTCAAAGGTTTAGGAGAGACCTAGAAGCATCAAATATGTTGGATGTTTCTTTCAAAGGAGATGTCAATGATATTTCCACCACATGCATGCGTCCATGGTTTAGTGTGAGTTAAAAATGCCACCACAGTGTGAGTAAGAGGCCAATCATTGTAGAAGATTTGAACAATCACGTTGAAGACTACGAATGCTTCCAATTTCCCAACGGCAATCGTGCAAAGAGGAGATAAACCACACAAATGGAACATACATGTTAAAACATTGAACTATTAGTGTGAACTATTTGCAAGAAATTTTAATTTTGGAGGCGAAGAATAACATATTGATCATTTATTTTGTAGGTGGTTCAAATGCAGCTGAAACATCTCCCATGTCGCTTATCTTAAACCAAATTTAGCGTCTGCTTGCAAGGTGTGTATTGAATGTCCTTAATATCATAAAATTTATTTATTGTATGTTTGGTAAAAATCCTTTGATACATTGTCTAATATTTAATTCATTGTGTTGCAGATGTAACGGATATGCAAATGGTGTATCTTATAGAATGAGCAGGTTGAGCTTTGGAAAGTAAATGTATGACATGTTGAGTGGGCCTAAATTATAATTGTAAACATTGCCAATTCATGTATATGAGATTGTACATTGCGTATATTTAAAATACATAAATATGGAACGTGTACAACTGACCTACTCTTTGACTATTTTTAGAGTGATTTAAAAAAGTGCTTGGTGGTGTTAGCAATGTAGAACCGCTCACGTAATATATGGATAGTATAAAATATTTTAACAAACATAAAGTTGATGTAATTATGATGAAATGATGTAATCAACGGTAAAAATTATCATGTCGAAGTGTAATTGCTATTATTAAAGTGCTTGAAAAATCAACATTTTTCAGCACTATATAAAATATTTCAACATGTTGAAAAAACGCACGGTGTTTTTCAACACTTTGAAAACATGATCACGTTCTCCAAAAGGCGCAACCCACGGTGATCTTCCTTCTTGTTGTAAACATTGACTCCACATCAACTAATTTTCAAGTGGTGAAGGGTTGAAGTTTTCCAAAGTGATGGAAAATGGGGTGCGTTTTCACCACGTTGAAAAACACACGGTGTTTTTCAGCTCTTGGCAAAAACGTAACCCGTTCTCTAAAAGCGCGCAACCCGCGGTGCTTTTTTTTTGTTGTAAACATTGAATTCACATCAACTACTTGTCAGGTGGTGAATGGTTGAATTTTTCCAATGTGATGGAAAAGGGGAGCGTTTTCGCCACGTTGAAAAACACACGTTATTTTTCAAAGCACTTTGAAAACTCGATCACGTTCTCAAACGGCGCTAACCGCGGTGCTCTTCCTTCTTGTTGTAAACATTAAATACAAATCAACTACTTGTTAGGTGGAGAAGGGTTGAGTTATTTCCAAAGCGATGGAAAGTGGGGTGCGTTTTCCACCACGTTGAAAAACACACGGTGTTTTTAACACTTTGAAAAACGTGATCACGTTCTCCAAAAGGCACAACCCGCGGTGCTTTTTCTTCTTGTTGTAAACATTGAATCCACATCAACTACTTGTCAGGTGGTGAAGCGTTGAATTTTTCTAATGTGATAGAAAAAGGCGTATGCGTTTTCCACTACGTTGAAAACGCGACGATGTTTTTCAAACACTTTGAAAAACGATCACGTTCTAAAAAAGGTGTAACCCATGGTGCTCTTCCTTCTTGTTGTAAACATTGAATCCACATCAAATACTTGTCAGGTGGATATGGGTTGAGTTTTTCTAATGTGATGGAAAGTGGGGTGCGTTTTCCACCACATTGAAAAATGCACGGTGTTTTTCAACACTTTAAAAAACGCACCCCCGTTCTCCCAAAGACGCAACCCGTGGTGCTCTTCCTCCTTGTTGTAAATATTGAATCCACATCAACTACTTGTCGGTGGAGAAGGGTTGATTTTTAATGCAATGGAAAGTGGGGTGCGTTTTCAACCACGTTGAAAACACACACGGTGTTTTTCAAAGCACTTTGAAAACGTGACCCGTTCTCCAAAAGGCGCAACCCATGGTGCTATTCCTCCTTGTTGTAAACATTGAATCCATATCAACTACTTGTAAGGTTGATAAGGGTTGATTTTTTCATAGCGATGGAAAGTGGGGTGCATTTTTCACCACGTTGAAAAACGAGCGGTGTTTTTCAACACTTTGAAAAATGCGACCCGCTTTCTCCAAAAGGAGTAACCCATGGTGCTCTTCCTCCTTTTTGTAAACATTGACTCCACATCAACTACTTGTCGGTGTAGAAGGGTTGAATTTTTCCAAAGCGATGGAAAAGGGGTAAAAGTGCGTTTTCCGCCACGTTGAAAAATGGCTCTCGAAGTTTGGAAACAAAACAACAAAAAAAATGCACTAATATAGGTCACATATGCATTGTTTCAGGTCATATGTGCCATTTCAGGTCACAAACACACTACTTTGTAAAAAATAGAAATTTTGAGGTTTTAAGGGTCAAACAAAAGCGTTGAAGTGTTATAAACGCGTTATTGTTGGATAAATGCACTAAAATAGGTGATGAATGCACTGAAATATGAGAAAAACGTGCTGAAAGATATCCCTACAAGAACGGAGTCAGAAAATATTCAAAGAAGAGTTGTTTTAGGATAAACGCGCTACTATAGGTCACGAATGCGCTAATACAGAACAAAAACATGAAAAATCAAAATTTAAGGATGCAAATTAGATTTTTATGAAACCAAATTTGGACAACTTGGTGATTAGATGATAATAAATAATAAATTAAAAATATTTAGGTGCTAAGCCCCATGGTGGGTGCCAAAATGTAGATGAAAAATCAAGTTAGCATGCACAAATAAAATGAATATGAAACCAATTCAAATGCAACATGCAAACTCAACAAATCAACTACCTCAGATCAAACAAATATGAAAGGAAGAGGAACAATACCTGCACTTACCATCTAGCATGCTTCCTTTATGGTTGGATGTGCTTGAGGATGATTGATTGCTTCATATTTTTTTGTGGATGCAATTGGATGGCACCTTCCCTTGGATTGCTTTGATGATTTCTTGATGAAGGATGAAGGATGAATGATTATAGATGATAGATTGGATCAAAAAATGGATGATTGATGATCAAAATAGTAGAATTTAGTTGTGGATTTTCAATTTATCTCTCATGGAGGATGAGAGCTTGATTTATAGTTTGTGAGTGGAAAATTGAATGGTTGAGATCTTGCCATGGTGGATTGAATCCAAGGGTTGGAATTGGATGAGAGGATGGAGGATTCTAGAGTAGAAATTTCTAGAATTTGTGAGGGATTTCCATTGAATTAAAAATTCAATGGAATGTTGTAGATGTATTTGAATATTTGAAAATGAGAGGGAGAAATAGAGAATCTTCTGGATTTAAACAGGGTTCCCTTTAAGAAGCCTCTGGAAAAAAGGAGGTGGAAAATACCCAACGAATATTCCTTTGGCCACATTCACAACAAAGGTGAATTTTCATAGATTTGACAACAAGATGTTGTTGACAGGGTAAAAAGGTAAACCCAAATTTTCTAACACCCATCAACAACATCTTGTTGTATCGTGAGACCAAATCGAAGTCATGTTGTCCCCAAGATGAACCCCAAAATCCAACACCCAGGCCTCCAACAAAATTCCTTGCCATGTATACATTTTAGTTATAGAAATGAATAGAAGCAAGAATTCCATAGACATCAAGATGTTTAGCAAGTTTAGGACTCTTAACTACCTACTTTCGTCCTACAACAAAAAACACTTTTTTTTCATTCGAAGATCGCATACATTCTCCTTTGGTGTTCGAACAACAAGATGTTGTCCCATTTAAAAATGTGCCGAATAGTAACAACCAAAGTAACCCTCATCGACAATGATGAATCTAGTTATGATTTCAATGTTGATCGTAAAATTTTCTCTCATTCAAATTAATTTTGTCTGATTTTTTATATTACAGCTCATGTGAGCCAAATCAAACAAGGTTGAATATGCAAGATTTACACCACACCCATCAAAAACATTCCAACTTTCAAAAATGCACATCTTCAAACAAGATAAAGGTGGACAACAATGGATTTTGTTGTTTATTCAACTAACTATATCCTAGCTCTTTATTATGAGGCTTATTATAATTTAAAAAATGAACCAACTCCAACTTGCACAAACACAATGAAGAATTTGTTGTCATCGCTCAATATTCCATCTTTAATATTTACCGCGTCATTTTTATATTTTTCTAATTGAATATTTTATGTATGATGCGTAAAATTTCTAGATTCACTAGCCCCTAAACCCAAATTT
Organism: Taxus wallichiana var. yunnanensis; assembly: GCA_018340775.1. Taxonomy (NCBI): domain Eukaryota; kingdom Viridiplantae; phylum Streptophyta; class Pinopsida; order Cupressales; family Taxaceae; genus Taxus; species Taxus wallichiana. The sequence goes on along the minus strand of CM031240.1, from coordinate 922,042,398 downwards.
TCCCTATAAATACCAACCACGTGAAGCAAATCACCAACTCACTATCACATCTCAATTGTCAATCTCAAGAGTGATTACCACCATAAGCTCGGTGAATCCCACCCCTATCAAGCTAAAAGTGGGCACTTCAAGGGATGTTCGCAATATAACAACACCTATAACGATATTATTTTAGATAAAGTACTAAACAAATTGGAAAATACTTCATTTATTTTGTGTGTTGAGGCTGATAGCCTATTTCAATAAATGGTCTAAGGACAAGGAGATGGTAGCCATTACAAACGTTGAAAGAGATAGAGCTATCGTAAGTATAATCAGTTTGAAAAATATTTTTATTAATTTCAATTAAAATTAGTTTTTTAATATGTTTAATTGACTTCACTCTTTTTTTTGCAGCTGAAATATGAAAATTTAAAGAGTCAAGCTAAGGTGTTCCAAGTTCACTTGGAAACGGCCAAGAACAGTTTATCCACAACAATTAAGATGAAAGAAAATATTGTTTTGGTTAACAAACAAAACAATACACTTAAGCGGATAATTAAAGAGAATGGCTATGACCCTGAGATTTTATTCAAAGCAAAGGCAAGCAAGAAAATCCTTCTTTGACATCCCATGGAGATTCTACAAAGGAAGAAGAAGCAATCATCAAGAACCTAGAAATGACTGTTGAGGATCTGATTAGTTCGGGGATAATTGAGGGAAGGAATACAATAGGGTCTAGTGAAAATGTTAAGGATTGAGACTTGAGGATTGGGGAACCTCAAAATTGAAACTTTAAATATTTTATATATAGAAGAATGAAATTTGATACTTGAATATTTGTTTAATTTGAAGTTTGGATTTAAATTTATGCAATATTATCTCTCCTTGCAATGATGGTCATAGTTACATTTATCATTAGATGTGGATGTCTAGATAATGAAATTAGAGTAGATGTGGTTATAGTTATTATCCATTTATTCCTTTAAATGTGGATAATGAAATTAGAGTAGATGTGGTTATAGTTATTATCCATTTATTCATTTGAATGTGGATAATGAAATTAGAGTAGATATGGATGATGATGAATTGTATGCTCTTATCCATTTATTCATTTGAATGTGGATGTTTGATGCATAATCATGATTCATGGATTTAAAATTTATGCAATATTATCTCTTCTTGCAATGATGGTCATAGTTACATTTAAATTTTATCATTAGATTTGGATGTCTGGATAATGAAATTAAATTAGATGTGGTTTAGAATTTGGATAATGAAATTAGAGTAGATATGGATGATGATAAATTGTATGTGACCAGATGAATTGTATGCACTTATATTTTTATATAGAACTTCTATACGGATATTTCATTGATGTATGATGCATAATCATGATTCATGGATTTAAACTTTATGCAATATTATCTCTGCTTGTAATCTAATATTTTTGATGACATTAGATTGGATCATTTATTTATTCATTTAGAATGTGGTGTTATGTGGAAATAGGACGTGGATGTCTTGATAATGATATTAGAGTAGATATGGATGATGATGAATTGTATGATGATGATGATAATGGATAATACAGTAAGGGCTTCTTCTGTATATTTTAAATTTTGAACTCTTTAATATGTATATCATTTTTTCACATTTAATTTCAAACCTTTATATTGAATTGAAACGACAAAGCTCAAAGGAAAAAAAATGTGGTATGACATAGATATCTTAATACCGTAAAATCTACTTCACATTTAAAACTATGGCTAAGATAGGGTTTAAGGTACCTCTTGTCTTCTTGAGCAAGCTAGACGACCTTCGATTCTCTGGGAATTCAACAAAAAATGGATAAGGATTAGAATAAAAATGGGTGAGTTTCCTGATAATCTCAGTCCCAAGAAGCGAGAGCTTCCTTGGATGGATGTCAACTCACATTTTTCATAAACATCAATGAAATGAAGAGATTAAAATGTAGAATCCAGATCTAACCTAAGAAAATAAAAGTAAACCAGAACTTGTTCATATCGAAGGTGACACAAATATCAAGACTACATTCATTGCAGAGTGGACAGCAACTATGACAGACACTAAGCATAGTAGAATATGTAGAATCTAGATCTGAGATTTGAAGACCTTGCAAAATACAACATCAAAGTTGTTTGAAAATTAAAAATACCAATTTTAATAAATGATAGTATTTGAATAAATGTAAATATACATACCTATAACATCTTCGATGATAACTACAAATCAAAAATAGCCTCAGTCAATATTTGCATCTATAGAATTACAATGGTATTTATGTAAAACTATAAACAATTAAATTAGAATCTATTTATATGAAATTGAATAAATAAGAATAGTTAAAGTGTAATGTCAAGGTGATACCTATTTAAAGCTGAAATAATCCATTTTCAATAGCTTCTTCGTATTCAATATTTGCATCCATAGAGTTTGAAGATGCACCACTTCAGTCTCATCGTTGAGATTACTTGGACTTGTAGTAGTATTATTTACACCTCTTCTTTTGGCAAGGGAATTCCAGTGCGCAATAGCTCTGTCAAAAGGAAAGGTTTCCAAAGAGTAGCGAGAAACATAACACCTTATGTAACTTTCGAGATTTGTATCCAACTTGTTTCTCAATTTTGATTTAATAAAAGATAAAGCATTGAAAACTCTTTCATCACGGATCCCAAAACATTATTTGGAAAAATCCCAAAAATATTCACTAATGTATATTTGGTAGATTTTTTGCGGATCATAGTGTAATATCACCACGAAGGTTCATTGCTATGACCTCATTTCGTTTGCAAAATTAGTTGATTGAGTCTTTATTAAATCAACATTTAGTATACCTTTTATTTCAATACCCTCAACCTCTGATGTATTGTTGAAATGGTCCAATATTGTACCCATGTATTTATGAAAAAGATTACCTACAAAATCAGCATGGCCACCTTCTGTATTCCAAAAATTTGGATTCATCACACCCATGGCTTCAAGAATTTTGTCTTGGCTGAAACATTCTCTAATTTCGATGCTAAGGATTCTGTAATTTTTTGAGTTTTATTCTTGTTTCAATTACTACATAATCAAACAGATTTCATGTCACAGGAACTTCTTCTTTTTGTTGATGTAACATCTTTACTTTTTTGCAGAATGTGCAGTGGTATCTCTTTCCCGCTAACATGGATACAGAGGTGATCATGGATATTAAATCTCAAAAATTTATTGGGATGGTTAAGATCCAATAAAACTTTCTAGTTATCAAATACAAGTGTATCAAAACTATCCGGGGAAGTGTACAAGGCATCAAGACTCATACATACCATTTTTCTCATCCGTATAAAATCAACAATATAGGTTAATCTCGCCCTATGCATGTTTCATCAATGTATTGATCTCCTGTAGCATTGGAAGAATGCCTACCAATGTAAGCAATGTCTCCAAATCAGTTAGATGGAACAACAAGTCCCTCGCCCTGTCAATTTCATGATGATATTTGTGCATGAAACCAACCAACGAAGGATACTCCTCACGCACTCTACATGCAAGGCTCATACAACGAAATCCACCTTGTCTCAACATCCTTCAGAAGTTTTTTCCATCTGTAATACCTATGGAAAATTTTTGAAACTCAAGAAATCACTTTGGGTGCTTTCCATATAGGCATGTAATTCTCTTATAAGGTCTTCTACTTTTGCAACGTTTTCATATTTGCTAACGATTTTATATGCTAAATTCATTATGTGAGCCATACAATGAATTGCTAGCATATAAGGGGCAATGATGTTTGCAATCGAACACACAACCCAGTTCTATGACCCTACATGACTGATGCCCCATCTGCTCCCACACATACCAACTTTGTAGCAATTTCATTCGTAGTCATGCCAACAATTTCTTTCAAAAGAGAAATAACTAGTTTATATAGGTTTTTTGCATTGCAATTTTCAACCATTTTCTGAACACCCAACAGGTGCGGAGTCCTCATATGATTTTCTAAAGTGTAAACATGGATACATACCCATGTGGTGTTTTCAACAATGGTAGTCACTTCATCAATTGACAAAGAGATAAACTTTGCATTTTTTACACACTCTTTCAAATCTTCCTTCTCAATCATAGCAAGGCATTTAGCCATTTCCCATGCACTATTGTCTGACCAGTGAGACTGGGAACATTTTGCATTCCATTATATTGATACAAAGGTTTGAAATCGATGAAATATGAAATCGGTCTTCCTTTCTTAAGGATGTGGAATAAAGTAGAAAACTATATGAGTTTAGCATGCAAATTTGATTGATTCATCTTACCAATTTGTGTTGTGATCGTTCCGCCATTTTCTACGAGAAGTCTGCATCTTTTCTGATCACCTCATATTCTACCACATATTTCACATGCATGCATTCTTTTTAGTTTTCCATCTGTGTGTTTTTATTTTCTAGCCATCTTCCCCAATTAAAGTGAAATATTGTTTTCCACAAGTGTTTTTAAATCGTGTCCAACTTCATTTGCATTTTTTTTTGCCTTTCCAATTTCCATGTACATATTGTACATGTACATTTTGATGAAATTTCTTCAGAATTAGTTGGTTCTATAGGTTTAATAAATGGAAATTTTGCAGCCCAGTCAAACTTGTATGTCCTCCCAAGCGTCCACATATTCTTTTCATATTCACAGTTTTACTTTTACGTGTAGAGCTTTCAGGAATATCACGATCATCAAGTTTCCTTTTCCATGAACCACTAGTTGCATTTGAATTTTGAGTTGCATTTGGCACTCCTAGTTACACAATATCTTTGAGCTCTACCTACACTACTAGAATATCTTCAAGCCCTGGCATGGTATCATTATAGGTGTCATTTGGTTGATATTGAGCAGAATGCATGTCCACTTCAATAACACCTTCCACACAGTTTGTGCTCTGATTGATTTCATTGGGAGCTCTATGGGTGCAGTGGTTGTTGTATCTGAACTAGAAGAGTTTCCAAAATACTTTAACAGAGACTTTTGAGTTTTTTTGTAACTTGTTGGGTGTTCTAAGCACTAGCAGCTTCCATTGTTCCTATCGTGTGCCAACAAATGAAACTTTACGTGTCAACAACACAGATTCACTATCACATGTCAAAAGGTTATTCTTGTCACCCATCAACATAGCCTTCTTGTCTCCCATCAATAGATCCTTCTCACCCATCACAGATCCTGCTTATCACCCATCCACAGATCCTTCTTGTCGCTCATCCATAGATCCTTCTTTTTCCCATCCACAGAGCCATCTTGTCACCGGCTACAGAGCCTTCTATTGTTTCCCATCAACAACATTGTTCACATTGTTGTGCGTCAGAATTTTATTCTTGTTTCCTATCAACATAGCCTTCTTGTTTCCTGTCAACAGATCTTACTTGTCACTCATCAACAAATCCTACTTGTCACTCGTCAACAGATCCTACTTTCACCCATCAACAGATCCTACTTGTCACCCATCAACAAATCCTACTTTTGCCCCTCCACATATCCTTCTTGTCGATCATCCACAGATCCTTCTTGTCACCCGTCCACAGAGCCCTCTTGTCGCTCACCTACAAATCCTTCTTGTCGCCCATCAATAGCGCGTCATTGAATGCTTTTGTCTAAAAATTGTACTTTTGTGTACTTGGAATTGTTGCTTCACAAGTTATGTACTTGATAATAGATATGCCCCCAGCCCCAGGTGGACCATGGAATGAGTTAGCAAGTAGTGTTCTACCCAGTGAATAATATAGGATTATATAGGGGATATTATAAAGAGGTAGGTGAAGCCGACCCCTAAAAAAATTAAACTTTAATTTTTAGGTGAACATGTCATTGACCCACGCCAAAAAAATGCCTTTTCAATTTTTTATAAAATGGAATATTCGCCATATTACGAATATTCGCCACTAAAAATATCCTTGGATTTAAAAGCCTCTAGATTTTGAAGTGATGTACACATTATTAGTTTAGGTTAATGATGTGATTAGGATAATTAATGATAGGGATTACATGGAATAGCTAGTGATAGGTGTAGGTGTAGACTAGGGTAGGTGAGGCATAGGAATATTAAATTCCTATAAATGTTAAGTGGGATTAAAATAAGATAATGTGATATAATAATGAAATAAAAGAGATTAAGGATGAAATAGGATATAAAATGAAATAAAAGGATTAATGATAAATGATGAATGATGGTAAAATGATAAAATGGATTAATAATAATAATTAATCTTGTGATTAATTATTATATGGGTAATGTTGAGATATTTGTGGGGCGGATTAGTCGTAATTAAGCATGTCGACATTTTAGATGTCTACAACATCATTTAACTCCTTGTAGTCCACACAAATTTTGATCTTTCTATATTTCTTTATATTGATTACCATAGGGCTATCCCACTTTGATTCCTCTATGGGCTCAATGATTCCAGATTTCAACATCTTATTAATTTCTTCTTTAACTTTGACACGCATGTTAGGGTTCATCTTGTAAGGCCTTTTCCTAAATTAATCCTCATTTCACCCAAAGATTCATGCACCCCTTTTAATTCATGATAGCCTCTAGGAAATATATCCTAGAAATCATGCAGTAACTCAATTATCTTAGCAACTTCAGAGTCCAACCAATAATCTTTGATAATGGCTTCCTTAAGTTCAACATTCATTCCAATGTTCACTTTTTTGTCTTCATAGGCTCATGGTAGGTGCACACCTTTTCATCCGCACTATCTAAGACCTTGCACATACCCTCTGAATGCTTCATATCTAAATTTTCCACTTCTTCATCATTGATCATGTAGACCATATTTCCTTTCTCTTTTTCTAGGAAGGCACACCAAAGTTAATTTTGCATTTGTTTCCTCTTCTTCAAATCACGCCTCTAGGTCTGACTCACCAAGTAATTCCTAGATAAGTTCCTCAACTTTTGTACTATCTCCCATATTCAAGTACTTCATAACTTGTAATGCCTCATTCATGGGAGGTTTAGTGGAAAATAGTCAAAAGTTTGAATCATACATGTAGTCAGTTCTTGTCATTTCTAGTCTCTCTATTAAACTCGCATAAACATACCATGCGCATCCACAACCTCACAAGGTGAAATAGAGTTTTTACACCCACATCAAAGGTGGTAAAGCTTCCTGCCCCTATGTCCAGACTCTCTCACACTGTTGAACATGGTGCTAAATAGGATCCCTACCATGAAATTCACATATCTGAGTAGGTGCATTACTTCGGAGGAATCTAGAAGAGAAAGCAATTCTCACTTCCCTCCATTCTAATAGATTATCTCTATGAACCATCCACCAATGCGTTGTTGTCCCGTGTAAAGTATAAACTAACATGTTCCTTCTTTTCACCTGATATTTCCACTGTATTTCCATGGTGCGTAGAAATACTTCAGGATTTCCTTCACCAGTATACCGAGGTACCTAGTTGCTACCCAGATGCCTAACACAACGCAACCTGCTTACATGCATAGCTAAACTTTTGACCTCGCACCCAACCATTTCATAAGTGTTGTGTGCCTAGTTATCACATGTAATAATAGTAGTATCACTCATTGAATTTGCATCATCCCACTGGAGAACTCCTTCCTTTGAGGGCTCAAGAACTTCTAGATCATGAATCATGTGCACATAAATTATGTTCAAGTATTCTTCACTCAAGGGCTCCACATAAGTTACAGAATTCCCATCTATCAAAGGGATAATAACTCGTTCCTCCTTGTTTTCAAAACTAATGTACCCAAGGTTCATTTTAAGAGACCTCTTGGAAATCGGAGGTGGAAAATACCTGGTGAATATCCCCGGAACTGGTTTCACTGAAAGCCAATTTTTTGGGGTTTGTGTGCAAATGATTCACTGACAGAAAGGCTAGATGTGTGACAAGAGATTTTCTGAGTCGATGACGTGCGTCAACAAGGTCCTTGACACACGTCAAGTAAACCTCGTTAACACACGTCACATCAAGTTTGTTAACGCACATCAACGAGGTTCTTGCGCATGCGCCAATGAGGTTTGTTGACGCGTGTCAAGGACCTTATTGACGTGCATAAAATATCTTGTCACACATCTAACCTCTCCACCCTCCTTTCACGTGCCAAAAAACTCTTTCTTACACATCAAAAAAACTCTCCTTGTCGCGTCAACAAACTCTTTGTCGCACGTCTATAGCCTCCACCCTTTTGTCGTGCATGAACAAACTCTCCTTGTCATGCGTCAATGAACTCTCCTTTTCACGTCAGTGGAAATTTATTTTCATGCATCTAAGAACAATACTTGTCACCAAGCTACATATTTGATGAATATCTATAAAACTACACTTTGTGTACTAGCCTTTGTTGTTTCACAAGTTTACTATACTTGATAATAGATATGCCCCTAGGTGGTATGAGTGAAGTAGAAGTGTTCTACACGTGAATAATTTAGGATTATATAGGGGATATTTTTCAAGGGTAGGTGAAGCCGACCCCTAAAAAAATTAAAGTGTAATTTTTAGGCGAACAGGTCACTGACCCGCGCCAAAAAATTCACCTTTTCAAAATTTTCAAAAATGGAATATTCAACACTAAAATTTTCCCTAAATGTACCCCTTATTGAAGCATATATCATTGTTATTTTCATAACACCAAGGGTACCCAAGTAATGTTGGAAATCTATCCTCTTCTAAAAGCACTAAGACCTTGAAGTCCCCAGTAAACTTGTCTCCCTATATTGTAATTGATGCATCTTTTAGGACCCCAATTGGTGTGGCCTGCATCCGGTTCACCATGAAAAACACATTAGAAGATGGTTGCAATGGTGGTCTATGCATCTGCACCCACGTATCCAAAGTGAGCACATTAACTTCTGCACCTGTGTCAATCAAGATATTACTTTAAAGCCAGCCATCCAAAATAACATTTAAAGTGATCTCCTTTTCATAATCCAGGCTATGAGGTGGAAGGTTAGCATGCAAAAATGTCTTTCATTATCAATTCTAGTGCACGGACTGTTGCCCTTCAACCAATTCCCCAACAAAGGAATAATGTTTTCTTGTCGTAACATCTTGCAAACCTCATTTAAATCATCAACATCTATCTGATGGAGCTCAGTTGTCTTCTTTTTTCTAACTTCCAAAACTATTCTTTCAAACACTATATCTCACCCTCCAAATTCCTAATGACTTCTATAGTCTCTTGATAAAGCTCCTTCTGATGCATAGGGTCTAGATACTTTTCATGTAACACCTCCTCTTTAGTAATAGTAGGCTTTGATTGTGGATCTTTTCTGACTTTTGTAGCCTTGGCATGTGTAGTAATATTCACAGGTACCAACTCAGGGTCAGGCGCTAGCTTGGGAATCCATTGATCTCTATGGCGCATTGTACTCTGACCATCCCCGCCCTTGTTCTCTTATTTGTGCTTATTTCTTAAATGTTCATACAAGTATGGGAATTCTTCATAGTTATGATTCTTTCCACAAAAAGGACAAACAATATTCTGAGGGCACTCGTGCTGTAATGATCAGGGGATCCATATGTATAATATGTTCCACTGGGGAACTCACCTCTTCCACCACCGCGACCTCAGCCTCTGAATCCACCATGGTACCCTCGACCTCTACCATGGCCTCCATCGAAGCACCCTTAATTATGATCATGATCATGATTCTCACTTTTATCCTTAGAATTATTTGCAACCCCAATTTGTCATACACCAATGTCAATAGCATCATGAATTTGATCAATCAGCCTATAATCTTTAGTATTATGAGTGGTGGAACTGTAAATCTTGCAGTAACAAGACACGTTCTTCCTTATCATGCGTTGCAACATTGGGCACCAACTTGAATCATGGTCCAAATGATAGATCTCATAGTCTAGCAATAGGGAGTGCACTAATCTATGAGGACAACTATTCTTAGTATACCCTTCTACTTCATAATCTATGCACCAAATTCCACTACACGTCTCATGTGCTTAATTGGTTGATAAATTTTCTAACTATTTTTCCATTGCTACAATTTGAACTTCCAAGAAAGGTCTTAGCTTTGTGTTTATGCTTCCTACTACCTCAACATGCAAAGCAGCTTCTAGAACCTCGTGTGGATATGTGTACATCTTATGTGACAGCGCTCTCCTGAAGGGCATAATAATTTTGCCAACGAACCACTAAGTATGTTGGCTCATGTGTATATCATAAGACAACTTGGAAAGAGGGTTTTGAACCATGCATCGTATTCCCAAACACTCTCAATAATGCCTTGCTTGATATCCTTCAGCATGTTGATGATCTTCTGCTCAAACTTAGGGATATAAAATTCCTTCAAGAAATCATCTCACAAGACAATATAATCTATACAAGTCTAATCAGGGTCAAATGTTTTGTACCAGATGTGTGAGCATCCCTACAACGTAGTTGTAAATTGACTTACCTTCCACTCTGAAGTTGTAATCCCCTTTGTGTGCCATAGTATCTTACACATATGCATGTGCTAAGTCGCATCTTCTATTCCTCTGTATTTTGGAAGACGAAGAGACATTTACATATAAATTTGCTGAGGCTGGTATGGACCGTGCCCACCAGATCCATAACCTGTATTTCCACCTATGTTTCCACCACCTCCAGAACCACTAGATCCACCATATCCCAAGCCACCTGATACTCTTGATCCCCCTCCTATAGCAATAATTGGACCAGAGGATGCACTACCTTGTGTCCAACAGTTGTGTTGAACTACACTCCCACAGTCTACGAAGTGGTGCTACTTCTAGATGTGATACCAACATTCTGTGTGCCCACATTTCGTGCTGAAAAAGCACACTCGTAAATATACCTCCAACCGGTCCTCCAATAGCAGATAATATGTATTTGTTGTCATATATGAATATGCTAATGTATTCATTCCTAAACTTGATGGTAAACTAACTTTTCCTCTTACTACTCTACTACCCACACTAGCTTTACCGATTTCGACATGTCAGAGAAAGCCCGGAAAACCAAACGCAAGGGCTAGGCTTGCACATGAGGGATCAAATGCACACCCATGGTCCATGTCATCTCTATCGGAGAGCTCTCATCTGAGGTGGAAGATGGTTCCCTTGCCATGCTTTCCAAAATGGGGGAGTTCTCGATGCTCTAACTCCACGTCCTCTGTGTGACCCCTAAATCCTTCATGAGCCATCTCTCTCCACAACACCATTTGTTCTGCAACCTCACACTTCTTCTCCAAATCCCTCTTGCACACCTCATGGAACTTAAGTTTCCTTTATTCTCTCTTCCTTTCTACCACTCAGTCCACCATATTTCACCACTCCTTCTCTTACCCCCACACCTGGTGGGGTTAAGCTATCCATAATTTTTACTTCCAAATCTAGGGTTACAATTAAAATTTTAATAGCTAAAGGGATACATGCAAATATGATCCTCTGGGCTCACGTAAGAACTGAAACTCAGCAACCTATGGACAAGAATAGGTATAAATTGCAAACTCCAAAATGTAGCTATTCATAACACCATAAAACCAAGTATCACAGACTTGTGTCCAAATCAAATCAGCATCATATAGGGCCTGAAATAATTCCTAGGTCCAAAAAGCGTGTGAAACCTCCAATTCCTTTAAAAATCATAAGCAACCAGCCACTTGTACAATTCTATAGGAAAGATAACAAAGACAGTCTCGTATAGTGCATCATACAAATTATGTTCAACTCACACATGTGCATCAAATTCAGGTCCAGTGCTAAATATGTGAGCATATTCTTCTTCCAAATCTACTAACCACTCCTCAATATTTACCAAGGTCAACTGGTATGTCTTCATCACGCAACATCCTAAAAAAAACTGAGAAAGAGGTCCTGGCAATGAAACCAATGATGTAGTCTAGAATTCACTATAAATAACCAATGCATGTAGCACATCTAGCACGGGGCCCTCTTTAGAGAATCTTGTTCAAGATGTTAACATTATTACCAATATATAATTCAGATCCATAACAGATAATTAATTACACCACAATACATAAACCAGATCTAGATACTAATTGTATGAAGAAATAACTAAACAATTATTATAATCAGATTTACCATGTAGGAACCATATTCAGTCATATCTAACACCAATATCCAGCCAATATGATCTATTATATTAAATATTGTAAAACACAAAAGCTTCATATATCATAATATTGTCACCATGATTCATGCGCGCATATAAACCAGCAGTATAACTCTACAATCAGTGAATGTGCATGTGTGTATGATAATGACATTTAAGAAATCAAGCTAACATGTGTAGTAAAGTGATCATGTAAAACACTAGCAAGCAAAAGTAAATGCCCCAAGACAATGCAATATGTTGTGGATGGATGGAATGGAATGATAGGAGCAACGTTCCCCCAAGTGTATGGAAGTGTATGTAATGAGGTTCATTTTGTTTTCCCCCTTAGTAGTCAAGAATGAACCATAAACGAGAGTGCGTCATCGGGAAATGGTCGAATAGTTTTTGGTGTGTCTAGTGTGTTGCAATGAGTGTGTGTGTGTAGTAGTGATGAGATGCAACATGTGGAAAAGGTGTGCGTGAACCCTTATAGCCGAAGCATATATCATGACTTGTTGAATGGATGAGTGATGATTTATCCCTAAGCGTATATCACCTCATGATGAATAATGGAGGGTGGTGATTTAGCACTAAGCGTAGACTACTATAAATGGATTGAAAGGGTGACGATTTAGCCTATAGCGTATGTCACTATGAGTTGAAATAAGGGTGTGGGAATTTAACCTAAGGTGTATACCACCACAAGATGAATAGTGAAGGGTGGTGATTTATCCTAAATCATATACCACTACGATATGCAATGATGGATGCGGGCGACGATTTAGCCTAGAGCGTATATCACTAGTCCTATGAATGTCGTATGATGAAATGTCACATGGTGTATGTAAGGTCCATTTTATTTGTAAACCCTCGGTAGTCGAGTATGGACCGAGGAACTAAAGTGCGTCATAGGGTGGTGGGCGCAGTGCATAGAACAATGTAGTATAGGTGACCAAATGGTGACTAGGGTGTGTAAATGTGTGGTATGAAGAATGCAATGTAGAATATAGAAAATAGGATATGTGGTGATGAAATGTAAAGCTAGACCCATATATAAATGCAACCTAGCATAATATTTTAATGAAGTGATGGATAAATTCACATGGGATGTGATGAGACTAAATGTGTAAATACGTAAAACAAATGTGATGTGTAGAATGACTAGTATAATGTAGAATGTAGAATAAGTGTAGAATGGATAATGTGTAATGTGCAATGTATGGTGAAACATGACATGTAGTGCCTAAGTGTGGTGTGTGGGGTTCAGTGTAATGGTAATCCCTCAACAATCAAGTGTGAACCAAAGCACAAGATCGCGTCATCGGGTAATGATGGTGTTGTGAGATGTGAGGTGGTATGTCTATAGGAAATAACAATAAGTGATAGATATGAAATGTGTGACGTAAAATGATAAAATTATGCTAAGAGATGGGGGTAAGTATGTAATGTGATATGCCCCCTAGTGGTAGTGGGGGAAGAGACTATGTGAACTCGTCAAGGAGATCATCATCCTCTAGGTAAAAGTCAAATGGATCAGATTGGCAACTTGGTAAGCTATAGTATGAGGTTGATCACGTAATGAGCCAGTGAGATGTAAACGATACATGCCAATAGCATAATCTTCGTCAGTGAATGGAGGATGTGGGAAACTATATGCATACCATTGAGTGAAGTTAGGTGAGGAGCCAAGAAAATAACTATTGTAAATGAAAACACAACCGAAGGGCATACGAAATGAAATTTCAGTGTGACTAGGGTCTAACATGTCTCCAATGTAAGTAAGCCAAGAGTCCCCTAACGTAAGTGGAGAAGAACAATGGGTACACGGTAAATAGACTAGAAGATGAAATACACACAATCCATAAGTAGCAGTGATATTGAAAAATCCATAATATAGATGAGAAGCATGAGTAAAAGGTTGTATGTCCTCAAAAGCAAAGCTAATGCGAGCTAGACCATCGTGGGAACATACGAGTGTCATCACATGTGGGATCGAATGGAACATATTCCCAATATGAGTCATGAATGGAGGGTGCAAGTGAAGAGTGGGTGTGGCAAAGTAGGAGATACACATGGAAGGGGAAATGAAGTGTCGATGTCCATAGATGGCACAAATCCTTGATGAAGAGTCATATCAGTAGGTGTAGTAGGTGGCATGGAAGAAGAAACATCTATCACACAAATAGTAACATCTAGTGGAGGTAAATGCATTGATTCATCCATATATTGGGGATCATTGGTAGTATTGACTCATGGAGTGGGAAGACTAGTGCTAGGAGTTTGGTGGCAATATGATGATAACACCCCAAACTTTTAGCACAAATTAACTAGTTTAAAGCAAGACTAACACCACATAGTCTCAAGTTAAATGCAAATCATATGAATGAAACATCAATGATAAAATCTTAATAGCACAACAATGGATATTAAATGAAACTAACATCTAACATCTAAGTATGCCTACTAGTATGTTTGATTACATAACATAGACCTAAATAGATCTAGGAGCAATCAAATTGGGAATGGTTGTTACTCCAAAAATGGTGAGAAGATATCTCTAGCACAAGACTACAAGTCCATGCTAGATATTTTCCTACCAACCATAATGAAGGATTTAGGAAAATATGAGCATGTGAATCCTTAAAGGAGTTTAGGCTCTTTAACATATGTATTATATGAGGCTATTAATCAAAGCATGGTGTAGAATATTAAGTATAAGGTGAACTCTTTTTATAGTTTTCCATTTGGGAAAAACTTCTATTTTGGTGCATGTGCGACTAAAAATCCCAAATTATATTAGAATTGTTAATCATGATTAAGCTTTTCTAATCATAATTAGTGAATTACCAAGTGATTAAGAGGTGTGGATACTTAATCAACCGTTTAGGGTCGACTAGGAGGAGGATAGGATAAGCTTTTGAAGCTTGTTAAGACGTTACGGAGAGAAGTGGGGTAATTTTGAGTGGTTATAAGAGGGGTTTGAGTCAATAGTAGGGTATATTAACTAAAAAAGGGGCAAAATCAGCTTAATTAGCTAATAATCTCTAATTTTCTATTTTGAAGAGGATTTTGACTTACGATTCATTGTAAAGTGGCATCCTAAATGCGAAAGAGGTTTGGTAAGCAACAAAGCATTGTTAATAGACCAAATTGGTAAGAAACATTAGTTAATTAGTGAAAATCACTAATTATAATGGAATTGGTAAGAATGAGAGTGGTTTGTGTGTGCGTTTTAGCAATAAGATTGCAAAAGTAGAATTTAGGTGTTTACATTTTCCCTTGTTTGAGGTGAAGTTAGTGACTTCACTTCAAATATAGTAGACAAGCATTAACAGGTAAATTTTTGAAGAAAAATTAGCAGGATGAAGGATGTGCCCTCGATGTCAATGGGGTGATAGAATAAGTCAATCGACGATCAAAAATATAATTGAAATGGATAGAAGAAATAGGATAGAATGGTGCAAAACCCTTGGTATTCAGAAGGAATAAGAATAGGGATAAACATGGGTGATTATTGCCCCAGGTGATTGGGCTAGAAAAATTAGTAGTGATAAAATAGGAAAGTGGAGAATAGGAACATGATCATCTTTGTATCCGGACTTCAATACACAACCTTATTTCATCACATTGCCCCTATGATCTACATCATCGACCTTTATTTAAAATAAACAAAAGTATAATATAACATGAAAATCTACATTACTAACATTTTTTTACTACTAAAAATATGTAACTCCATGCAACATACATTATGCAATGCAATACGAGAAAGTAAAATGATGCTTAACTCCATGCAACATACAAAATGCAATGTAATATGAGAAAGTAAACTAGCTAACCTAACAGAGAAACAAGCACAATCACATATACTCAAATAAACAACGTTCAAGACATTTGTACCAATGTTTTTTTATCAAGTTATAGTTCCCGAATGTTTGTGTTGTAACGATAAGGGTTAAAAATGATGCCCCAAGCAATAACACATGCGAGGGAAAATGGAGGACACAAGTAGTCCCATGGAAATAAATCATTCATTATGACACAGTATCTGGTAACTCATTGTTGCAAAGGAGTATCGACATAATAAGAAGACCTAGCTTTGTTAATGGAGTTAGATCACGATGATCCGCATGTCGTTTGAGACAAAAACAAGGAAGAATGTCAGAAAGATAGTTTTGTAGGACATATTTCGATGTTCAAGGAAGATGCATCCGATACATGCTTTAGCTACGTTGCATACCATTTACTAAATTTTGAAAAAATTGAATTTTTATAATTTTTTAGATTTTTAATGATTTTACCAATTTTTTGGGTTTTTTTGAAAAATTTTGCATTATTTTAAATTTTTTATTTTTGAGAAGAAAATAGTATAGAGGAAATTACGTAGTCATAAAACATTTCCAAAAGTTACCTTGAGGAAAAAATATGCCCCATGTAGTAGAAAGGGCTATCGGGATGTAAAAACATGCTCCAAGGCAATTAAACGAGCGCAAAAATAATTATTTATTAAAAATAATCATCATAGATAGCGTAAGAAGAAATTAGAATAACCATGACATCAGGGTGCCTCGGGGGTGAGAAACACGTTGTAGGAGGTGAAAAATGGGTATATAAGCCGCGTGGCCACTTTATTTACCACATTTACTTACCATTTACCATTGATCGAAGCTCTGACCTACGAAAGAAGATGGTGAGAGTGCGGAGCTGAAATAATCATACGGATCACATGAGAGACTTCATGAGGATCCCAAAAAATGGATCATAGGTACACAAAGCTCTCTTTTACCCTCATTATTTATGAGCATTTAATATTGATTAAAATGCATGCATTTTAGGGTAGTAACTAGGGGTTTTTAGCTGAGGAAAAATGATAAAATGCTCAAGTGCAGCCCTAGGGGCATGCCTACACTGCATTGTGCATGGGTGGGCATGCGTCTATGTATAACCAGTCGTGCTAGTGCATATTTGAACGTTTTGGCAAGTGCACACATGCACCTGTGCAAAATGGGGCATGCTGGTGTATTATGGGGTGTGTTAGTGCCGCCAGGGGCGCTCAATGTACTTAAGTCACTTTTAAGTGGATTTTTTGGAAGAAAACCCAGGTTTTAACAAACCGTAGGTGCTAGTTAGTGATGAAAAATGGAAGAATAATATGGTAGAATAGAAAACTTAAATGATAGAGTATAAAAATGAATTTTTTTAGAAAATAGAAGAATATGATCGTAATTAAATGACCCGATTGGTGTTGCAAGAGGACCTAGATAGGTTAGAGATGGGAGTGACATGTGTGGCTCTAGGCCTACGAGGTGATGTTCAGACGACGTGATCAGATGTTTTTGGATATTACACTAGAGGTGACTAGTTTAACACATGTAGCCTACATGCCCTAGATTGCTTTAGACCACAACCTGCTCACAGCCTTAGTTGAGAGATGGCAGAGTGAGAGCCAAACATTCCATTTTTCTACTGGATACATGAGTATTACCTTAGAGGATGTGTAACGGATCTTGCAAGTTCCTATTTAGGGTCGTTTGATCACTTACGATGGCCATCAGGACCGGATTGAGAAATACACAACCATGACATTTGGAGTAACAGATATACCCCACCGGGTATGACAGTGTTTTTAGGAGGTACATGTACGATCAGCAGCTAGCATTTGAGTCCCCATGTTATTATTAGTTGTTTTCGGTGAAATACTTTTCCGACACAGACTAACACTCGATTTCCTCTTGGCCTTATTGGAGTGATTCATGACCTTCTATAGGGAGAGGTTTATTGTAGGGGTCAGTGCATACTGGCTCACTTATACATCGATCTTCACCTGATATCTTATCACGGGAACAAGTCTGTGGGTCTAGCTACTTTGTTCTAGATATGAGCTTAGGACTATATTGTGATCGGCCGCCTGCAAGAGCTTTAAGAGCTCGAGCCATTGGAGAGCCTTCTGTTATGGGTTGGGTTCCAATGGGGGGAGGATGTATGCGGTCACGCAGGGATGATGATTATTACAGACATGAGTTCGATGAGCTACAGCCCCATATGATTACATGGCATTCATACAGGTTATACCAGTGGCCTGAGGATGTAGTTGAGCTTTGCACAATGATGTCTGATCCCTTCCTCCTTGGGAGAAGGATCCACATTATGGAGTGATATACAATAGACCGAGTTCAATGCTAGTTTGGGCTTATTTAGGGATTCCTAGAGATGAGATTTGGTACACTCACAAATACAAAGAGGTCTTTCATATGGGGCCTCGGATCATGTTAGTCTAGGCTCATACCATCTTCTTTCAGGTGGCTCTATAGCCATGGGTACAACATGTACAGATAATAGATCCTGGTACTACACATGATTATACAGGTTGGTATGCTACAATGTTTCCTTAACACCTGACCATTCCACAGGAGGTACTAGATGTAGAAGCAAAGATAGGATTTAAGGGCCCACCTCCCATGGCACAGGCACAGGACCAAGCTGATCCACGGAAGGAGGATGGTAGCAGTAAGGTAACAAGGTGCTCATTCGTAAAGGTTCTTGTGTAAAGTAAAGAGGTATTGGTGCAACCACAGGTAGTAGTTTGGCCCCAAGTAGTGGCACCACGGATGCCCCAGTAGGCTCCATTATGGGTACCTTTTCAGCAGCACCATCACCCCCCATGTTAGTCCAATACATAGTCCACCAAGAGATGGAGGAGATGGCGAAGATAGAGAGAAGGATAAGGAGGAGGACATACCACTTGGTGAGTAACTAGCTAAGTAGCGGGTCGATGTGGATATTTAGGATATTCAGGATATTAAGAATATTGAGGATATACTAGTTGGTGAATAAGTGGATGCCTTATAGTAGAAGCTACAACAAATAGTGGCCTTATAGCTCCAGGCCATAGTTAAGAGGGACCAGGTGATCACTGAGAGAGATCAGCTCATTACTAAGCGAGACCAGGCCAGGGCAGAGAGGATATAGACTATGACAGAGTGACATCAGGAGACCACTGATAGATTATAGCTATATTCAGAGAGAGATCTGCTAGTGGTCGAGTAGGTTCAGTGGGTGATAGAGCGTGCACAGTTTCAGGAAGATATAACCAAAGTGACAGGAGAGCATGATGCTCTACTATGGGCCTCTTCAGCATCTACGATGTAGGATATGTTAGTAGACGTGATGAGAGCTAGTGGTGAGGCCTCCTATTACAAGGTCGTGTACCACCAGGTTGTTCCAAAGGGAAAGATGATCACTCCTTTTGATTAGATAGATGTTAGCAAGTCCCGATCTAGATCCTAGCGGAATTCATGATTAACTAGATCAGTTTACTAGACTACAATACAACAGAGTGCAGTGGGCTTGGAAGGACCATCACATCAGCAACCTCCTCTTTTGGGCCCTAGGCTAGGCAGTCCAAAGATGGTTTGAGTTGTGGTTGACTCGATTTATTATTGTACTAGATGTATATTTTTGGTGTATCACCTCAAGATGAAGGCATACTTTTGTACGGATATATATATATATATATATATTTTTATTATGCTATTTTTATTCAGTGATGAAGGAACATTTTTTTCACATATGTACTATATGTATTATTTTTTACTATGCCTCATGATGAAGGCACACATTTTTTTGTATAGATGCCCATGATGACTCATTGTATCAGATGTACTTTTGAGACACACTATTTTTTACACGGATATGTGTACACTATGTACAAAACAATGTGTCTCAAAAGTATATCTCGATACAATCATCATCATGGGTGTCTATACAAAATAATGTGTGCCTTCATCATGAGGCATAGTAAAAAATAATACATATAGTACATATGTGCAAAAATGTGCCTTCATCATGAGGCATAATAAAAAATAGTGCATATATATCCGTAGAAAAGTATGCCTTCATCTTAAGGTGATACACCAAAAATATACATCTAGTACAACAATAAATAACATTTTTACTCAAAGCATCTCATCACTATGTCCCGGCATTTAGATGGGATATACTGAGGAAAGAATGTCACGTGCTATGTGCGAAGTGACTCATGGAGTTACCCCTAGCATGAGATGGGTTCGTTCAGAGTTAAGTTCTTCGCATTCAAAAGGTTTTATTATCCGGATCGGGAAAAGAATGATAGGCTCACAAGGGACTCAAATGAAGGTAAATACCAACTTAGGACAAAGTTGTCATACTCCTAAACCTGAAATGCTTGTGAATAACGGACCCTCCTTGTTATTGGAAACCGGTTTTCACCAAAGGACATGTCCAAAGTGCCACCATTGCATGGTTTTCACTATTGGATGCACTTGTTTATTCACCTTTTTTCTTTTTTTCTTTTTATTCTTTTTTCTTTTTCTTGATTTTTTAGAGACCCCATGTTTAAGCATAGAACCACTTAAGATGCATTGCGTTCATGGGTTCCCGAAGCTCTTCACCATTTGAAAAGGCCAGCTTATAGGCACCTGAACCAAATTTGGCAACCACCACATATGGCCCTAGCCAATTGGGTTCAAATTTCCCTTTCTTTTCTCGATCCTTATTGGTGTTTTTCTAATTTTATTTTAACACCAAGTCTCCTACCTCAAATTGATGAGGTATTACTCTTTTGTTATAGCTTCACCACACTCGATCATGATACACTTTGAGGTGATTAAGAGCATGAAGTCATTTATCATCTAAGAGCTCCAACTCTTCCAGGTGAGCTACTCCGTAGTCCTCCTCTTCATTCAGGTAATCCCTTAGCTTGATACGCAAAGAGGGGATATTGATCTCTAAAGGAGCACAACTTCGAGATGAATACTAGGGAGTATGGGGTAGCACATGTAGGAGTGCGGATATACGTTCTGAATGCCCAGAGGGTAGGGTGAATCTGTAGATGCCAATTACGACTGTTGTATTCACCATTTTCTCCATAATACGGATGAGATTTTTATTGGAAGCTTTGGCTTGCCCATTACCTTGGGGGTAATAGGGGTTGAAAACTTAAGAGATATTTGAAAGCGTTTGCAAAGTGCTTTCACAATTTTATTTTTGAATGGCGTACCATTATCAGTGATAATAACAGAGGGGATAACATATCAACAGATGATATGGTTCATTATAAACTTTGAAATTTGGGCACCTTCAACATAGGTAAGAGGAACAACCTCTACCCATTTTGTGAAGTATTAGTTGTAGTTATAATGAATTTGTGGCCATCCGAGGAGACGGGGTTAAGTTTCCTATTACATCGAGACCCCACTTTGATAACGGACTTGGGTGTCGTGATTGGTTGTAGGTATTGCGTCGGTGCATGTATCAAATTGTCATACTTCTGGTAGTCTAGACATTTCTTTACATAATTACAGCAATCATGCTCCATGGTAGGCCAATAGTAGCCTACCCTAATTATTTTCTTAGCTAGAATGATCCCATTACTATGAGCCCTACAGATGCCTTCACGCACCTCTTTAATCACTTGGATAGACTCATCTGAATTTAGATAGTGCAACAAATTACCGTCATAGCCTCGATGGAAGAGGGTGCCCCCGAGTAGGGTATAACGAGCTATACGCTAGATGAGGGTTATTTTTCAGTACGAGAAATGTTTCTGGGGAAATTTCCCTCATGGAGGTAATTGAATATTTTGGAATACCATGGGGAAAAGGGACTAACAACTTCACTCACTAAACATGAATATGGTATGTCGTATGTTGGTGTTCTTAGATGTTCGACGAAGAATGGCATATCGTTGTTCCTTAGTGGAATACTTAGCATGGACCCTATTGTAGCCATAACATCTATCATTATATTTTGTTCTCTTGGTATCTACTCGAACATTATCATTCAAAATACTCTTTCAAAGAATCTACCATCTTTTTATATGGAAGTATCTTTTCATCCTTGAATTTGTATTAATTTGTGACATGTTTGATAATAAGCATTGAATCATCAATGTAATTAACTTGTCTGATATCCCATTTGATAGCTAGTTTCATCCCTGCAATAAGGGTCTCATACTCTTCTATATTATTTTTCCATTGGAATCCTAGTCTGAACACTTGTGGAATCAAATCTCGTAGGATTAATCAACATAACTCTGGCACCTGACCTATGATAGGTTAAGGAGCCATCAAAGTACAATTTCCATATGACTGATTCTTCTAGGTACATTGTAGATGCGTTTGGGAGATCTAGATTCAAAGGCTCGGTACCCAGTAGTGGGGATTCTGTTAGTTGATCTGCTAGAACTTCTCCCTTTAATGATTTTGATGCACATACTTAATGTCAAACTCACTAAGTAATATGATCCAATCAGCCATCTTTCCTGTGAGTGTGGGTTTTGAAAACAAGTATTTTAACGGATCCACTGATGCAACCTAGAATCTATTGTGAATAACCCAGGCGCATTGGTACATCACCCAACCTAAGTTGAGTGCTCACTCAAGCACGCAAAGGTACCAGGCCCCTCTTTATAGTTTCTTGTGCAGGATGTTAGTGTGATGATGATAAAACATATTCATATCCATAAACATAAACATTCCACAGTGCATAATCCAGATCTATATCTTAGTGAATCATGAACTAAACAATAACTATAATAAGATTAACCATATAAGAACCAGATTCAGTTATGTATAACACCATTATCCACCAATACACTCCATTGTATTAAACACTGTAAAACCAGAAGCTTCTTACAATATAAGTATATCCATAAGTCATGCGCGCATCATATCTAGTAGCATAACTCTATAATAATTCAGTATCTCTAAACTACATAGTTCAATACATATTTATAGGGGTAGGGAATTGCGCTTCACTACCTATGCATTTCTCAAAATAGGTCACATACTGATAATAGCCATGCGCCTTTACAATAGCATGCAAACATGCAAGTGTTCTAATAATAGTTGTCCTATATTTAATGGAAGAAGAAAATCCTATTATTAGCTCAAACCATGCATGGCGCTTATCAGCCGCTCGTTCCCAAAATACCATTGCATGTAGTGCAAGTCTTCATCTCTTCATGTTCTCCGCACACTATCTCCAAAAATAGCCTATGTCCATCAAAACAATGGCTAAGTCTGAGCCGAAGTGTTCTGGCGCGCATGTTTCCTTTCCTATCTTCCCATGCCTCCAAATGCACCTTGTTCCGTGAGCGTATCCTTTGTGTGTCTTCTCCTTAGAAAATATTTTTCTTCTCAATATTACCCCACACTAAAGTACATTGTCATCCCAGAAATGGGAATTCTTTCTGATGTTCCTAATAGTAAAGAATAAGGAATGAAATAAGTAATGGAATATTGTACAAAAGAATGAATTTTCACTTTGCAACACCCTCTTCTTCCACTGGGAGGATCAATTCTCAATATTCACTTTTGATCTCACCTCCAATGCTTTCCATTCATCTAGCGTGCTCTTTGTTTTTTTGGAATATATGTGGCTATGGCATCTAACTCATCCTGAGTAATCTTCTCTTGTTCATTTTGTAGCACTCGGACAACATTGGCCATACCTGACATCATTCCTTCCAGGAGGTCCATTTTTGTGCTATGAGCTTCCCAATCTCATCAATCCTCTCTTTATGTGGATCTTGGGCTACTGTGAGGGCTTCGTGCTTTTGTTTCACTAGTGCCAATCTATCTGCATGCACCTTAATGTCTCCTCTTTCATTCCTTTCATAACTTCATTATCTTCAATTAGAGTTATGGTCCTGATTACTTCTTCTGGTGCCACACATATGTTTAGAGCTTGGTCTACTTTCTTTAGCTCATCCTTTAAATTTTGGAGCAGTGCCTTGTAAGTTGAAAATTTTCTAATCATAGAGGCCCTTTCTTTCTCTATGCTTCTTGTTCATCATATTTTGGTGCTGGCATCTAGAATGGTCCTTCATCTAATACCAAATCAACCAAAGTGTACACATAATGCATAGAAAATGGAAACTTTTTTGGTACCGAGACTCCATATGAGGCCTTGCCTTAAGAATGTGGTCACCAATCTCCTCATCCATGCCAACAAAGGCCTCATTCTTTACACATTCCCATTCCTTCTCTCGCCTTTAAGTGCTCTATCTCTATAGTTTTGTCCTTATTATCTTCAATCAACACTCTAATGTAGTAGAGGTGTGTCCTAAGCCAAAACATCTTCTACAGTGGAAAGGTAGACCTTCATAATCAAGAGTTTGTGACCAAGTTCTATTTTTCACTCTAAGATCTATAGTAGCAGGAAGATTTTTATCAGTGTCTAGTTCCACAAGGATCCGGGCATAGGTAGTATGGGTGCAATTAGTGGTTTGAGAATCTATAAAGAGTGTAATTCCCAAGGTGTTGCCAATGGTTGTCAGACAGTCATGACTCCAGAATTGGATAGGTAAGTGGGGCAGCCTGATCCAAACAGGTTTCCATGAGAAAGATTCCGTGTGCGGGTTAAAGGATGGGAACCAGGGTTTCATGACCAAATATTTAGATTGACAAGTCCAGAGTTTGGAAGCAATGTTTTCTTTATCAGCTATTGAAGAGAAAGTCACAATGAAAATTCCCTTAGCACACAGATGTAAGTCTATCTTACCAGTTAAAGTTGGAGTCCAATGTTGAGAGATCCATGCGTGAAGAGCAGGAAGGCTGGGCCACAGTCCCCCGAATCTACAAATCAAAGCATGCTCTTTGTAGTAGATCTCAGATGAAATAACATCTTCCCCAAATGTAATACACGGGGTAATGTCTGCAGGTTTCATGGAGGATTCCTTTCCCTTTAGAATGTCTTTGAAGGAGGATCCACATTTATTCTCTCTAGCTAATGGTGGAATAACAGGAAAAGTACCCTGTTCCAGCCCCCCACAAGAAGAGCCTTTCAGCAAGGGTTTGAGAGGGCCATTGTCCAGGCATATGCACAAGAGCATCCCCAACTGGAGTTTGAAAATGGTTTGTGCCGCCGTCCTCGGGGCCCCCCGCATTTGTGAAGGCCAGATCGATCCACGAAATCGCACCTCCTTCATCCCTTTCAATGGGGGTGCAGTCCGGAGTGCACGGATTTGTGTCGGGCGCACATAGAAACCATTGCATGACAGAGGCCGGGTAGAGGTGCACGTAGAGGCACATGCGGAGGCGCACGCAGAGGCCGGAGAAGGGTGGAGAAGGGCCGGAGAGGTACGTGAGAACTAATGTAGGCTATATTGTCATGTGCTTGCTCTAGGGTTCCTTCTTCACTCTACGTGAGACACAAGACTCCTCACACACATCAAAATTTGGTTCATCCATATGGGTCTACATGGACCAAGATAACTACTTCCTTGCGAGCATAGTGGTCATATCTGGATCCATGAGCTCTAACCCATATAAATCCTTAAGATCCATAATGCTCAAACCGGGTGCGGATAATTTTACTTGTGTCCTCAGCATAACACATACTAGGGACAACATATTCTTCACTTCTCTTTGTTCTTGGCCCCTTAGGAACTTGAGCACCAAGGTCTGGAGTTGGATTTTCTCCTACCTGAGTTGTCATGGGTGCGTTGGTTTTCTCATGCACACCTTCTTCTACTTCTTATACCCCTTCCTCATCATCCTTCATGTCCTCATCCCTAGGTTCCTCCACATCTTCCGGTTGAACCGAGGTATGTTAAAATGTCAAAGTTTGGGTAATTAGAGAAGTAGGGTCTACATAATTAGGAATTAGAAATATTATATTAGTAATAAGGACAAGGAGTGAGGTCATAAATATTTTGTGTATTTTATTTGTAAAAATTCTAAAAATGTGGAACCCATGTAAAATGATAAGGTTTATCTTATCTTAAAAGATAAGCTTACATGTACGAGATAAGAGTTAAGGTATGGAATATGATTCGTCAGAGTGGATTTCTTATCCTATCTTAGAGATAAGATGGATAAGCACGGAAGTTCTATAAATAGAGGCCACCCCTCCTCATTTAGCATAGAAGGAAGTAGTGAGAAATATTGTAGGAAGTGTGCGAAGGAAGCCATCGAGTTAAAGGTGTGTTGAAGAAGCCATTAAGAGGTGTAATTGAAAAGTTTCTCCCATAGTCTTGGTGAAAGGCAAGTGAAGTCAATAACACTTGAAGTACCTCATGAGTGAGATTGTAACAATTTCATGTTAATATTATAATTTACTTTGATATTTCAGATTTGTCATCATTACGTCTTATCATAGTCGATGGTATTCTTGTGTTATGTTGTTGTTTTGTTTCAGATTACATCCACCAAACTAAAGGTCATGCATTAGTAAATAATCATAGCACGAGAGTTCCCAGGTGAAGAATTATCATAGTGCCGGATTGGTGATGACATTTTGGTTTCGTTGCCGGGACCATTCCTTGTTGGTGGATTTTCCGGAGAGATATTCCCACTTAGTCAAAAATCAATTGGAGGGTAACCTTGTTTTTACTGTGCATAGTAGTTACTATGGTAAATTCATTTTTGCCGCGAATAGTAGTTACCATGGTAAAGTCATTTTTCTTTGGGAATAGTATTTACCGCAAGAAAGTCACCTTTTACCATGAATAGTATTTACGCATGAATAACTTCACTTTTACCGTGAATAGTGTTTACCATGAAAAAGTCGCTTTTTACCGTGATAAGTCAAGTTTTACCATAGTTTACCGTGGTCATTTCTATTTTACTTTAGAAAGGTGTAAAGTCACTTTCTAGTATAGTGATTCCAATTATTTGTGCACATAAGTCTTGTTGATTGTACTTGTGGGTTGGTATTTAACGGTGGTTACTTTTGAAAATGGGAAAGATTCTGTTTTTCAGCTCAATCTAATGAAGATGCTTCTTCTTTCATTCAAGAGTTTAAACGATCTTGTATTTGTAATGGCCTCATAAGAAGGGAACAATGGACTGAATTTTTTCCTACCTTTTTGGATGGTTCAACACTTAGGTGGTTTGAAACACTAGGTGATAATGTAAAAAATTCATGGGATTTATTAACGAAATTTTCTTGAAGAATTTGGTGAACAATGAAAATATGCGAGATCTCATGATCGAGATCACAAAGCTATCCCAAGGAGAGAAGGAGAAGATAAGGGATTATCATGCTCGTGTTCTGTGTTCTAGAGCTAAGGAGGAAGCTCGATGCCCGAGATCCAGGAAGGAAGGATTAGCGGATGGGTTGATGAATGGCGTGGATAATCTCCTATGTAAGCACTTCATTCTTGGGATGAAGCAGAGAGATCGGACAACGAGTGAAGTATGACGCCAACTACCATTGAACAAGCAAATTATTAATTTGGATCGAATGCAAGCATTTTACAAACGATATTCAATACACCAAGAAAGATATTCTATTCAACATACCGATTACATGAATAATCTTGAGGCTAATAAATAGCCATGGAAATAGAAACTCCCGACTACCTACTGAGAAGTCACACAAACAAAACACCCGTTAATATCATTACGGAATACAACAAAATTATATTGTGGAAACAATATAACAAACCTGTATTATTAATAATGAGTTATAATATAACTCATATTAATAATATTACAATAATAATGAGAGCACTATGATATTAAATCCTAACATTCCCCCCCTTAGTGCGAACATGGGGAAAACACCATCTTCAACCAAGCAGCATGCCGCTCCGTAGCTTGCACATGGTCTTGATCCTCAACACTGACTGTGGGAACTACATCATCCAAGGACCGTTCAACCTATTAGATGAATACATGAATTGGGACCGTTCAACCAATTCACATCAACCATCAAATCAGTCTGATCAAGAACACTTCCTGCAATAGTATCAATGGTACAAATCATTATCATCACGGGGGACACACAAGCACTGCACTGCACACAGGAACAGGGATGCTCATCTGTTCTTATTCATCACACAAAACACCAAGATGTCACTAAAGCAGTTTGCGGCCTCTGAGGTAGTGACGAACTCGAGGACGCTGATTGTCCTCCTGCCTCCGTTGCCTCCATCCTCCATAAATGATGTTGCTAACTCAACTTGATTTGGATATGAAGCTCAACATGTATAATGCCCCTCCTTAATTTGAACTCGGATGTCGGATTCCACCGATAGTGCATCCGGTGAAAAGTGAGGCAATTTTTTTTCACTTTTCCGACTTTTGACAATAACAATAAAAGATTACTATACAACTTAGACTATTTTAATAGACACGAAAAAGGCACATTATAATGACAAGGACTTTGATGACACAACTCTACTCAAGATAAAAATTGATAACATGAGCGATGACTCACAATGAACAGTTGACGAGACACTCGATAATGATATAATTAGACAAGGTAATAATGACACAATTTTGACTAGACGACACTTATGACTTTATATGACATAAGACTTAGAAAATGACTATTAAAAAAACTAAAATCACATATATGACATTTACTACCTATTATTCACCTAAACACAATTTTTGAAAATTTAATAAAGTTCTAATAATTACTTAATAGTGGTGATGAAAAGAAGTAATAAACGTGACACTAACATGGCCGACTATACTAACTTTATAATCACAATAAAATTTGAAAAATTGATGCACAATATGACACATTTTAATGCATTGACAAATGCGACCAATATCAACAGGACTAGACAATGGATTTTGTTTTCAATACAGAATGACATGACCCAACTATTTTAGACCATTCGACCTAAGCAATTGACTAAAGCTCAACTAAAGCTAAAGACCACACTAATAAAGACACGTGCCTTGCAAATGTGATATCTAAGCTTCCATAGAGCTATTGGTAAAAGAAGAGCTTGTAATTGCAGAATTTTGCAATTATTCCGCATCCGTTATGTAGAGGAGATGTGTCGATGAGGTGAGAAGCACCATGCAAGTGATTTATCAGTTGGCGAGACCAATTTTTGATCGATGCAGATAAATACGGAGCAGAGGAGCAACTCTCGTTGAAATCTAATATACACGTTTTGTGTATAAGCTTCAACTTTGCATGTACAGGCTACGATCCCTATTCATCAGCTGCTCCACATGATGTCCTCCCAAACACTCCTCAAATGTCAAGATAATGTGGGTCGACTTTGTGAATATTAAAGCAAATCAACAGAATGGAGATAAGGTATTGGGCAGTCACGTGTTGTAGATGATCTGATAGAACATTTGACAAATAGTTTACTCACCATAGCCTCTACCAAGCCGTATTCATCTAACAGCAGGTGTAAATAATGATTCCTCAAATCCTCTGCTGAATATAAATCCAACTACAAAACATTGTTACAGGCGGTGGGAAATCTACAATGTGGCACGATGTGGATGAAGATTGTAAAAAATAAGCACAGGCTATAGGTAGAAGAATGCACAAAGGACAGATCACAATTTTCTAGAAAGATCAAAGGTCACAAACGAATAGAGATATTCAAGAGAACATAATCAAAGGCTAAAAAATATGAATACATACTTGAGTATTTACCATCAAAAGCACCAAGAACACAATCTTGTTTTCGAGGTTTCACACGATCGCATTGGTATGTGAATGTGCGCATCAATGAAAAACAATCTGAGACTCTCATCATCAAAATGAACCTTGCTCAAAGAATGGAGACCGGACGTATGGAAGAGGCATTTACGGATCTCAAGCGCTGATACCAAATATTGATTTGGATCAGACTGCAAGCATTTTACAAAGCAATTACAAATGATATTCAATATACCCAGAAAGATATTCTATTCAGCATACCAATTACAAATAATACTGAGGCTAATAAATAGCCATAGAAATAGAAAACTGACTTCCTACAAACCAGGAAGTCACACAACAAAACACCCGTTAATATCATTACGGGTACAACAAAATTATATTGTGGAAACAATATAACAAACTTGTATTATTAATAATGAGTTATAATATAACTCATATTAATAATATTACAATAATAATGAGAGCACTATGATATTAAATCCTAACACAAAGGAGATTGCAAGAAGGCAAGAAGAAAGCATGGAAGAGGAGCCCAAAGAAATTGTTGCAAAGTAGAGCCTACACCAAAGACCTTTGGCCTAGAATCCACAACCACTCCGGTGAGCAAAAATATTTCTCTTAGTACATCTACCGAGTATGAAGATCTGCTCAAAAAGATGGGTCCGATTAACTATTAATCTTCTTCAAGGAAAAGAATTTAGTTCTCGGGGAGGAGATAGAGGTCCAAAAAGAAATATTTCGAAGTTGTTTGTTATGGTTGTTATAAAAGGGTCATTATAAATATAATTTTCGAGATAGATCTTCTACATCTAGTACAAAAGATAATGATAAAGGAAAAGCACCTTTGAATTCTTTTGATGTAGTAGATAAGAGCAGAGAAATAATGAAGTAGATGTGTTTGTAAATAAAACGAAAGAAAGAAAAAGATAATCAAGATGGAAATGATCCTAAGAAGATGAAAGGAGAAACTAGTAAGAAACATAGGAGAAGAAAGTTGGGTGTGCGGGATTTTCGATTTCACAGGGAAAGGACCATACTCCATCTTGGAAGATCTGTCCAAAAGGCCTGCAAATATTACATATGGTCAACTCTTGGCTATGTCTTCGGAGAAGAGGCGGGAGCTGCGAAGTGGACTCAATGCTCGACAAAGAAAGGAGGTTGAGGTCCCTGTTTTGGAGGCAGAGGCAGATCCCTATGCTCCACAAGCTGAGGTATTATGTAATGGTATTTCAATTCATGATGTCTTAGTTGATGGAGGTGCTGCAGTTAATGTAATGACCGAGTCTGTAATGAATATGTTGGGTTTAAAAATTGATCGCCCTTCAACACTTATGTTAAGGTCATTAAATAAAGGAAAAACTAAACCAGAAGGTGTAGTTTCAAATGTGGCAATATCTGTTATGGGTGTTGTATGTGTGGTAGACTTTCAGGTGATGAAAAATGGTATTCACATGCACCCAATGCCGCCTGGGAAGACCATGGCTAAGGAGAGTTCATGCAAGAAACTACTGGAATGAAGGCTTCATGACACTTGGACGTGGTAGAGAGAGGGTGAAGATAAACGTGATCCCTCGACATCATAAAGCAGAACCTATGGATTCAAGTGATGAAACTGATGATTGGACATCCTCTAATTACTCTAGTACCAGTGAAGTGGACACTGAAGATGAAGAAAGTGAGGTTAATGTTTCAATCATGGATATCCTTCCACCACACCGACTCGTGACCCCATAAAATTATCTGAAGAAGAATTTGATGATCGTCTCCAACAAATAAAGATTGGTGATGCTGTGATGGAGAGTGAGAAGGAATCCTACCTCCAGCTCTTTCGAAGGTACATACACATATTCACTTTTGATTACAAGGAACTCCATCAAGTAAGTTGGGTAGAACATTCTATTGAGTTGGTAGATGGTGCTAAGCCCATAAAACAAATGCCATATAGAATGAATCCTAATTTTTCCAAGACTGTAAAAGAAGAAATAGATAAGTTGCTTGATGCATGATTCATATTTCTTGTGGAGAATTGTAATGGGTTTCTCCATTGTGATCTCAATAAAAATAATGGGAAGCTACACATTTGTGTTGATTACAGGAAGCTCAATAAGGCAACAAAGAAGGATCATTACCCTCTTCCATTTTCAGATCAGATCTTGGACGAAGTAGCTGGCCAGGAGTGCTATAGTTTTGCTGATGGATATAGCGGCTATAACCAAGTTCGTATAGCAGAGAAAGATCAGCTAAAGACCATGTTCACCACTCCTTGGGGAACGTTTGCTTATAGAGTTATGCCTTTTGGGTTGTGTAATGCTCCAGCAACATTCCAGATTTAATGAATAGGGTGTTCGAACCCTACATTGGGAACTTCATCAGAGTATTTCTGGATGATTTTTGCATCTATGGGAGCAAGTTGGACCACCTGCACCAGATGGAGACAACATTTCAAAGGTTAGATGAAGCACAAGCCTCACTAAACCCTACAAAGCGTGTCTTTGGATGTTCTAAAGGCGTTTTGTTAGGGCATGTTGTATCTAGAGATGGTATTGGTATTGATCCTGATAAAGTTTCAAAAATCAAATATTTACCATTTCCTATGAATAGAAGTAAGTTGAGATCATTTTTAGGCCATGTGGGTTACTATAGAAGGTTCATCAAGAATTTCTCAAAGATTGCATAGCCACTAACCTAGTTCTGAAGAAGGATGTTACTTATGAACCAAGAAATAATGCGCATGAAGCTTTTGGACAATCAAGGAAGCCCCGGTGTCTTCACCTATTTTAAGGAATCAGATTAGAGCAAACCATTCATTGTGTACACCGATGCCTCGATACAACACTAGGAAGTACTTTGAGCCAAAAGGATGAAAATGGGAATGAACATCCAATTTACTTTGGGATGCACAAATGAGCAAAGTGCTTATGAGGTAAATTATATCAGAACTAAAAAAGAGGCTCTAGCTATCATTTTCTTGTAAAGAAGTTTAGAAATTACTTCTTGAGGCAGAAATTTATAGTTGTAACAAAGATCATCAAGCTCTAAAATATATTGTCAGAATAAGCCTAACCCATCGTGGGAGGATAGCAAGATGGATAATTTTGCTACAAGAATTTGAATTTGATATTATAGATAGGCCAGAAAGAAGCATGTCAATGTAGATGCAATCTCTCGAGCCTATGATGGTTTAGGATCATCATCTTGTGATGATGATGATTTCCCGATGTAGCATTGTTATCCCTTGACACAATCCCAGTGAATACATAGATATTTGGAATTATCTCGAATGAATTCAAGTTTCCGATGGTGCCAATGCAAAGACTAAGAGAAAGATTACTCAAGCTAGTCGTCCATATTCTATTTCGCATGGAGTATTATTTCGAATAGGACTCGATGGAGCAAAGTATAAGAGGGCGATTGGACGTGATCAAGGAAGGAATCTGCTAGAAGAATTCCACAATGGTACATGTGGAGGGCACTTCTACGGACAACTTACAACAAGAAGGATCTTGGATGCAGGTTATCTTGGCCCACTCTTTTTAAAGATTGTTATAATTATTGTAAGACATGTGATATTTGTCAAACACATGGTAACCGTAAGACTTCATCACTCCATTATGCCCTATTCTTCCACTTGGTCCCTTTGAAAAGTGGGGAATAGACATCAGTAGGTCCACTTCAACTACCTCACACCAAAATAAGTATATTGTAGTTGCCATGATTATTTAACCAAGTGGGTCAAGCTAGGCCATTGAAAACTGACTTCCATGGATGAAGTGGCAAGGTTCATATATGAACGCATTGTCACCGATTTGATTGCCCATTAGAAATTGTAATGATCAAGGAAGCCACTTCATTAATGAGGTGGTAGAAACCCTAGTCAATAAGTTTTCTATTAAGCACGGGAAGGCAACAACATACAAACCAAGCACAAATGGATAGGTGGAGCGAACAAATTTTGTGTTGTGTCAAATTCTAGCAAAAGATGCAATTGCAGTACATAAATGGGATAAGAGGATTCATGCGGCATTGTGGGCATATAGGGCAACATCAAAGTCAGCAATAAGATACTCCCCATTTCAGGTTGGCTTATGGCATTGATCCAGCTTCTTCCTATTGAGTTTGATATTCCCACTGTCGAGTAATGAAAAATGAAAGAATGGATGAAAGTGATTCAAGAAAAGAAAGGTTGGTACATCTTCATTTGTTAGAGGAAATGAGGGAAATAAAGAAAGGATACAAGCTCTAAGAAGAAAATGAAGCGAAGGAATACTTTGATCAAAATATCCGGTGGTCTCCATTTCATGTGAATGACTTGGTTCAGTATATGATTCGATACAAAAAAAAAAGAAGCAGAGAAAATTTCTTCCAAAATGGATGGGGCCCTACAAAATAGCAGTTGTGCATGAAAATGGTACGTACCGACTGGAGGAATTGGATGGCACTCCCATTACGAAATGGGTCAACCACGACAAGTTGAAGATTTTCCAAGCACTAGAATAAGTCTACTCCGAGGACGGAGTAGAAGCTAGGAAGGGGGAAGATGTCGACACTAAAATTTTCCTCCATAATTTCTATTTCATTAATGTATGTATTAGGAATAGGATGTTGTTAAGTATAATTAGTAATAGCGTCTGATAGAAGATAACGGCGCCGTCAGTACGATGCCGCCAATAATGTGGAGTACGGTAACAGTCAAAGTACAATAGGAATGTTGTAAAAGTAAATATTTGTAAGTAAGTGGTTCGGTAATGTTAAAATGTCAAAGTTTGGGTAATTAGAGAAGTAGGGTCTACATTATTAGGAATTAGAAATATTATATTAGTAATAAGGACAAAGAGTGAGGTCATAAATATTTTGTGTATTTTATTTGTAAAAAGTCTAAAAATGTGGAACCCATGTAAAATGATAAGGTTTATCTTATCTTAAAAGATAAGCTTACATGTACGAGATAAGAGTTAAGGTATGGAATATGATTCTTCGTGAGTGGATTTCTTATTCTATCTTAGAGATAAGATGGATAAGCCGGAAGTTCTATAAATAGAGAGGCCACCCCCTCATTTAGCATAGAAGGAAGTAGTGAGAAATATTGTAGGAAGTGTGCGAAGGAAGCCATCAGTTTAAAGGTGTGTTGAAGAAGCCATTAAGAGGTGTAATTGTAAAGTTTCTCCCATAGTCTTGGTGAAAGGCAAGTGAAGTCAATAACACTTGAAGTACCTCATGGGTGAGATTGTAACAATTTCATGTTAATATTATAATTTACTTTGATATTTCAGATTTGTCATCATTTTGTCTTATCATAGTCGATGGTATTCTTGTGTTATGTTGTTGTTTTGTTTCCAGATTACATCCACCAAACTAAAGGTTGTGCATTAGTAAATAATCATAGCACGAGGAGTTCTCGGTGAAGAATTATCATAGTGCCAGATTGGTGATGACAGTGCGGGCGCACTCTCTTCAGAATCCTCTTCCTCCTTGTTAAGCTTCATATTTCTTCTTCTCTTCTTCTCAGGTGATTCTTTATGAGGGGAGTGTCAAGGTGACCTTTGTTTATGATGTGATGTTGTAGTGCCTTGGTTCCTAGTTCTTTTGAACACCTTCTTAAATTGGAGATCCTCATGGACTATTTCCATGTCCAAGTCTTCCTCTTCTCCTTGCCTTTGTGGGGATTATCTACACCCTCACTCTCCACCAATAAACCTCGTAAGGTTGCCTCCGGTCTCTCGTGGTCTAAAGCATCCACTATCCTCTTGTTCTTCTTCCTCGTCTATCTCTATGGTCGAGGTAGGATTTAGAGCTTCCACATTCTTAAGCGTGTGTTTTCCTTAGGTGGCCCTAGGAGCATGAACTCGTTCTCCATGTGCTTGTTATTTTCCAACCTTGTCTTGAGTTGGAGATATACAATCATGGCCCTACTATCTCCCCAATATTCAAACTTACCAACTTCATACTTAGCACATCCGAAATAAGCGTCTCGATGTAGGCAGTGAATTGGATAGACATAAGTCTTTATGAGAGTATGATAGCGTCATAATCTACCTTGTCCGCATTAAATATCTATCCAACTTTAGTGCACATTAGTAAACCTATGTACTGAGGCATCAAAGTAGCGCGTTGTGAAGGCATATGGAATTTTGCACCAAGGACTCCATGTCCCATCCTTCATTGTAAACCATGCAATGCAAAAATGTTAATACACTGATAACTAAACTCCCTTGGCTACCACTAAGGGAAACTCCTTCAGAATATGCCATTCCTCCTCAAACGTAGCGCACAAATCGGTCATACCATAGTTTTTCACTCTATTTAAATGGGCCACTCATGGTTCCTTTACACAAGTACACTTATTTTCCATGGGGTATTCCCAAATTTTGTTCTTTGGCCCATCGGGCACTCCAATTTCTACAAAAACAAGAGATAATAGGATAGCGTCAAAATTTATCTTTTCACTTTTGTGCGCTTCCTCAATAATTATTTCCGTTATGTAGCCAACTAAATTGTAGATCTCTCCTTGTGATAGTTTCTTGGCAATATGTAGCCACATGGTATTTACCTGCGACCATCTCTCCTGATCATTTAGCTTGGTGAGAAGATGAGCGACTTGCACTACAAGGTATTTTCTTAATTTATAGATGTCCATTCCACATGGACCCTTGGAGTATCCTAATGCCTTTTGTGGTGGCTATAACAGCTGCCTTATCAATCATATCACTAATAATATTTGTCCATGTTCCCTTCAGTCCTGTTAATATAGCAATTAGGTTCATTGTGATCCTTACCCGTCATCCGAAAAATAGAAGAAGTCCACATGGACTCTGCTCATAAGCCATTGATATAAAATTTGGTTTTCCAAAATAGGGAGTTCATACAATTTGATAAACCCCTACCTTCTTGAGAAAATTCTCCCCAACATCATCATATACTGGCATGTCATCCACTATGCACTTATTAGTCTTCTTATTCAACAAAGCCTCTAAATGTAATGCCTGCTTCAACTACCACTTGAGACCAAGAAACAAATTAGGAAAATTATGGAATAATTTTTTTTTTATAGGAAGAGTCTACAACCAAGTTGCAAGACACTAGTTTGAAACTAAATAGGTTCCAGAACAAATTCTGATTAACCAAACACAAGATTTCCATTTTTATCTTATAACAAGTTTACTAGGTTCCAATTTGGAGGTTACAAGTTTTATTAAGGTTCAAGGAGAAATTTATCGCCAGGCCTGCTCTCTATCAAGCCCTGAAATTCAACTAGATTTCTCACACACTTAGAGTTATCAAAAATTTCCTAAACTAGGCTCATTGGATAGGAAATTTCCTCACCTTTCCAACCATATAAATAAGTCCTCCTAACTCCTTGTAAAACTCAAGTTATGGCCGGGTAGAGTTTTAGGGGGAAATTTTTCCTTGGAGGTCCGCGGGGATAGGGAGAAAATTGGGAAAATTTTCCCAAATGCCATGTGTCATCACGTGATTGATGCAGGTGAGTGGGTTGTGGGGAAAAATTTGAAATTTTTCCCAAAACCAAAGTCTCAATTTTCCAAAGGAAAATTTTCCTCCATGCCTCCGCACTTGCTCAAATGGCCACATGGCGCTTTGTGATTGGCCGAGGGCCGAGGCGGAAGAAAAAGTGAAGTTTTCAATTCTAAATCCTCATTCCTCCTCGCCATGTGTCAAAGCATATTGATTGGTGCGGGGCCGAGGGGATGCGGGGATAAAAGTGAAAATTTTCCAAAGACAAAATATAAATATAAATAAATAAATGGTTAAGTTTTTATTAAGGATCCGCACCTCCCAGTGCCACTGGCAGTGACTTTTGATAGGAGAGAGGTTGGCAAAGGGAAGGACCGCGGAAATTTTTAGGAAATTTTTCCAAAGTTCAAAATTTAAATTTTTCTAAGGTCGAATTATTTTTTTTTTGGTTTGGGATGGCCATTTTGAAGTAAAACTTCAAATGGCCATAACTTTTGATAGGAAGCTCCATTTTAGGCAACGAGGACTTTCGAGAAGATCTCGGAGTCCTCTTTTACAGTAATCATCAATTTTGGAATTTGGTAAAGTTTCAAGGGTCAATTT
This sequence comes from Taxus wallichiana var. yunnanensis, assembly GCA_018340775.1. NCBI lineage: Eukaryota > Viridiplantae > Streptophyta > Pinopsida > Cupressales > Taxaceae > Taxus > Taxus wallichiana. Next base: position 922,004,840 of record CM031240.1, on the reverse strand, counting down.
TAAGAAATCGATCTGCAGGGTTTATAATTTTAAAGCGCAAGTTTTCAACTTATAAGATTTGATTCAATTTTGATATTTCTTCTTCTCGAGCATGTAAATTGAGCATTGGGAAATGGTATTGGGTAAATTTAAGTATATTTTCAAAGTCCAATTTGGATATTGGGTTGCATTTGGTAAATTTTACGTTTTTTTGACAGTAAGTTGGATTGTGAAGTTAAAATTGGATTTGATAGAGTTTTTGAGATATTTTCTTAAATATGAAGTTCAATGGGTTCAATAGGACTGATACATCTAAAATACTTTGTTTCCTTTCTCAATTTTAACTAAAAATCTGAATTGTACATTTTTATGGAAATTCATTGCTAGAATTAAAGAAAGAAACAAAGATCATTTGCTAACAAGTTTATTAACCAATTTGCATCTTCCAAATATGGGAGGCATTTTAAAATCTTATCTAAGGCATTGATTGATTGAACAATTAATTGACAATTCATATTCAAGTTTAAACTTGAGGTTTTGATTTCAAACACAGTACATTTAATGACAATGCTATTTATTAATCTCTTTCAAAGCGAGATCTTTCATTTCCAACATGTAACTTAGATCTAATACAACAATTAAAGTTTGAGAAAGGAATGTAATTCTTTATTTGATTTCAACAATAATTCGACAGTTTATCTCTTTCTTTAAATTTCAAATTACAATACACTGATACATATTTCTTTCTTTCACATTCTTCTCATAACACGGTGTGGAATAATAATTCTTTGCAATTCACTTATCACTTTCAACCTTTTAATTTCAATACA